>JAUIRK010000040.1:0-69391 GCA_030549495.1 Nectonema munidae | reverse complement strand
TAACATAACATAACATAACATAAGTTTATTAGCGAAAGAAAGAAAGGCAAAAAGCCTATAGTAAGTATTCGCTTCAAACTTTTGAAAATCAACGCGTTCTTTCATGCTCAAACCTTCTATTTTTCCAAAACTCATCAAGTCTGTTCTTGAAGATGTTCAAAGATGGAGCATCAACAACAAAATCAGGCAAAGAATTCCAATCATTTATCATTCGTTGAGAAAAGTATTTTTTCAAAAATACCTTCTTGCAATGTCTTTTTTTAAATTTGGAAGAATGAAATCTTTGAACTCTTTCAGAAAATTCAGGTAAAACTTGAGAAGTTAAGTTAAACTTTTCTTTTACAATGTTGTAGGATGTCACCATATCATTCCTTCTAAACCTGTATAACATTGAAGGCAAATTCAGTTTTTTCAGTCTTTCTGTATAACTAAGATCTTTCATTCCTACTATCTTTTTTGTGATTGTTCTCTGGACTCTTTCAATATTTGCAGCATCACAGGAGGAAAAGGAAATGCAACAACATTTCCATACTCTAAAATAGGTCTAATCAGTGTTTTATATAAAAGGGGTGCTATGTTGGCATCAAATAAAGCAAAACTTCTATGAACTCTATGAAAGGCTTGGAAAGCTTTAGTGACTCTTGTTGAAATATTTTCTCTTGGGTCGAGGTTAGAATTCACTATCACCCCTAAGTCTTTCTGTGAATCAACTTGTTTAAGTTTTTGGCCACCAATGAAAAACGAATGATTACTTTGTAATCCAATTTGTAAATGAGTACATTTATTCAAGTTCAGTTTCATTTCCCATCTATTACACCAATGAAAACTTCAATCAAATCTTTCTGCAAGCAATTTCTACCATCTCTGTCACACACATTGTAAATCTTGATATCATCGGCAAATACCTTTATCTTTGACTTTATTACGTTTAAGAGATCATTAAGAAAGATATTAAAGAGTAGAGGACCTAGCACAGACCCTTGGGGTACTCCACTCAACACTTGCTTTTCATCAGAATACATACCATTTACTGAAACAATTTGTTTTCTATCTTCAAGATAATTTTTCAATAAAGCTAGTAGATTGCCCTTTATACCAAATGACTCAAGTTTATCTGACAAATACTTATGTGAGATAGAGTCAAAAGCCTTGTGAAAATCTAAGTAAATTACATCAATAGAATCATTTCCCTCAAGCAGGTTGACTAAATCATTTTGAAACTCCAATAGATTGGTAATCGTAGATTTTCCATTAATAAATCCATGCTGGTTGGAATTAAAAAGTTTGAAGTTTTTTATATGTGATAAAATTTTATCGGCTATGAATGTCTCGAATACTTTAGATAGAACTGGAATAAGACTTATTGGCCTGTAGTTTTGGCAAAATTTTCGATTTCCACTCTTCAAAACTGGTGTGACTAATGCAATTTTCCAAACATCCAAAAAAATTTTTTTTCCTCTAGTGATTTTTCAAAAATCATTTTGACAGGTATGGCTAAAACTCGAGAAAGTTCACTAATGACATACGGGTGTAACTTATCAGAGCCAGGAGACTTAAATTTATTTAATTTTTCTAACTTGCTATGTATTTCAACTATGTTAAAATCTAAACTATCTATTATAGAGTTACATACAGGCAAGAAACTTGAATTGTCATTATGAGAACCCGAATTCGAAGAACAATAATTGAAATATTCACTAAAAACATTGGCTCTTTGGGTATTAGTAGTAGTAGGTAAATCATTATGATCAACTAGTTCAGCAAAATTATTTCTGTTCTTTTGATTTATGTAGGACCAAACCAACTTAGGACTATATTTATATTTTGAAAGAAGTTTGCTTTCATGAGATATTCTAGCCTTACGAGTCTCTTTTCTCAAAATGTTCGATATTTGTCTGTATTTGTCATAGATATGTCTATGTCTAAATTTAGTATAAGCCCGAAAAAAGTTTTTTCTTTTTTTTTTAGAAGAGAGATAATTTTTTTAGTAAAATAAACTTTGACTTTTAGGTGAGATTTCCTCAAAGGAACGTACTTCTCTATAAGTGAATATAGTTTATTAGTGAAAAAAGAATAGAATTTAACAAGATTAAAATCTTTAGCTATATTCCAATCAATTTTAGACAGGTGAGAAGAAATTTCTTTATAGTTACCAGATTGATAATTATATTTAATGGATTTGGAGATATCAGATTTTACATTAATTAAAAGATTAAAAGTAATACACATATGATCACTTTTGATAAGGGGAGAATTAAACCTCAAATTGGAAATGAAATCTGGAATATTGGTAATCAATAAATCAAGAACAGAAAACAAACCAAATGTACCTATCCTTGTAGGTTCCTTCACAAGCTGAGTAAAGCATTTTTCTTGTAGGAAATTAAGAAATCTTTGATGTTTAACACTAGCGTTACTCAGTGAATTCCAATTAATTTCAGGGTAGTTAAAATCCCCAAGAATAATGATGTTACTATGTGAAAATTTTGAGTGAAGTAGACTTAGAAGAGAAATAATTTCATTCGTAGATTCATAAAAAAGTGAACTTGGACTTCTATATATACAACAAAGTAAGAACTCTTTTCTTTTCAAAAAAACCCTTAAAGTTAGGCATTCAATAAAAATTGGGTTAAAGAGCTCAATCACATGGAATGAAGCCTCTTTATGCAAATAAAAAAGAATTCCTCTCTGATTCATTGAAGAATTGGAGTGATGGTCAAAGTTATGTACTGTTACATAGTTATCAATGTCATAGATAGTATAATTGATCAATGTAGACCTTTTTTTAGGCAAAGCTTCAGTTATAGCTCCAACAAGAAAGTTACTCTTATTTAGGGAAAAAGATAACTCATCTAGTTTACTGAATAATTGGTTAGCATTAGTATAGAAGATAGATACAAACTTAGAAATGTTTTTATTTGAATTGATTGAAGTGTGAATTGCTTCATCTATATTGAGTGTGTCATGGATCTTTTTAAAAAAAATTTCTTTATAATTTTCAGATCTTTTAAATTATCTCCTGAAACAACAAACATGAACGAGTCGTTATCTTTTTCCAAATTTTTTGCCCTATCTTGAAGGTTAAGGGTTTTGATTCTCTCTCTTTCGACTGGATTAAAATCATTGGAAACAAAGATTTTCTTAAATTTTTCGGGAGCATTTTTTAGGTTAGAAAGAGCACTTTTTACAGTCATTTTACTATCAAAATTAACATAAGTTATTCTAATTGGCCTTTTGGACAAAACATCACCAGAACTTTTCCCTAATCGAATGATCTTGACAACTTTAACAGAATTTAAATTAAGATGCGAAATAAATAATTCATTTATAAATTCTTCATCATTGATTCTAGTCTCACCCTCATACTCTGATACCCCATGAATTATATGATTAAGCTTCCTTCTTTCTTTATCATAATCCTCTGCACGTTCGTCATCTAATGCTTCTTTAATAATCTTTCTAAAATCAAAAGTTCAAAAAATCCGCTACATATTCACTAAACTTTAGATAAAAATAATGGATGATATGTATTTGTATATAATTTTATATATAATATAGTATATGTATATATTTACTCCTTATTATTATTATTATCATTATTATTATCTTCTATTCTTTTTTTCTCTTTAATCCTCATTTTTCTTTTTCTAATCATTCTTCTTTTTTCTTTTGGTAAAATACATGTAAACGTCTTTTTTTTAATATTTGTTGTCTTTTCTTTTACGTATCTTTTCTTTCTCATGAATACCTTCAACTTTCCTCCAAGACCGCAGATTTCTCGATGCCCACCTAACGAAGACCATCTTCCTGTGAGATCAGAAACTCAAAAGAAGCTTTATAATTTGTGCCCCAATATTTATATTTTTTTCTTTTACCTCTGTAACTTTATTTCTCAAAACTTTATATATAATAAACTTACTGAATATTTGTAAGAATATATCTCTGATTTTTCTATTTATGACGGATTCTTTGTTAAAGAGTTTAGTACATCCAAAGTGTATGGGAATAAAAATTAACTAAGATTTATCTGAAAGTTAAACTCTGTACATTTAACACAACATAACATAATTTTATTGGCGAAAGTAGACTGAGCCTATAAAATATCGCATCTACATAAAGAGAAGAATGTACGAGAATCAAACATACTCAAACATTCCATCCTTCAAAGAAATTTCTAATCTATTCTTGAAAGTATTTAAAGAAGAAGCATTCACAAAGCTTACATTTCTCTAAATACAAATTATGGCAACCTCGGTTTATGAAAGGGAAATTAGGATTTAAAAAAGAGTATACTTATAAGAGTTCCATCAAGATCAAAAATCACATGAGTTACATTTCCCAGAATATTTGCTGCTAAAAACAAAAATATTAGAGGGTAAATACAAACAAATAACGCCAAATTTTCGATGGAAAAATCATTTATATGGCGTAATTTCGCGGACTACAAATCGACATTTTTTAACAAGTCGCCAACAATTACTAAAAGTCCACTTCGACGCATGTAACACTTACTACTTCAAAGAAAAATATTCATTTACAATACATTTTTCTTTTTATCAAAATTCAATACTGCTTTAACGGCACTAAAAATCAGAGTTTGCAAATGTGTGAATGAGCGCCGCGTCAAAACATCAATCTAAAATGAGCTTCTTTATATTTTTAACAATGTGAAGTAAAATCAAAAAAGTTTAGGGTAAAGTGAGAGAGAGTGTGTGTGTGTCTTCATAGGAAAAATTAATGAAGTTGGTAACTTTAAGTTTGGTGGAACTACACTTTATAAAAAATTTTATTGTCACTTGCTTTTTTGTACAATTTCTTTCAAAGCACTAAAATAGGACGCTTTATTTCAATTAATAAAAGAGATCAAATTTTGGGTAAAATTAGACATAGAGGCGCGAAGTAAGCAAATAATTGTACTTTATAATATTTACAATAGGAAAATTCTCATTATCTTTAAAAAGAGTACAGTCGACTATCTCTAATTCACAATGCTTGGGACTGGCCTGTTTCCCGAATAGTGATTTTTTCAGTTTATCAGTAAGCAAAATTTAACTTTGTTGGACTCATAATTTTATTTTTCTAGTTTTGATGTACAAATTTACTTTAAAATATGAAACTAAAATAGCAAAAATATGATATTATTGAAATTAAAAAAATTAGAAATTTTGAATTACATAAAAGGATCTTTATTTACATAAAGAGGAATAATTCAAAATTTGGTTTAATTAGACGTTGAAAGTAGTGAATTTTCAAAATGTGTTTCTTATGAAGAGTGCTTTTGGAGAATTATTTTCCACACATTTCAACTTCGTTTTCCTATATATATTGTACATTTAAAGAGGACTTTAATTTTTAGAGTTGATAAATTCTGGAAAAATTTTTACAGCTGCTTTTTTATCAGCTGGAAGTTAGGACTAATAGAACGAGAGACTTAACTTAAAACATAGTAACGAACAGTCAGTATATTCCTACTTATGTTCAAATTTGAATTCTTTGGTAGAAAGTTTTAATCTGTTCTCTGATTATTTCTCCCGACAATTTTTTGAAGCTAATCTCATTTTATCAGAGGATAATCTAATTCATTTCTCTTTTAATTTTGTTTATATTTTTACAAAATATTTTCATCATTCCTAATTAATGATGTCAGCATTTTCAAATATTATATCCGATTTATAAAAGACCCGGATTAGCGATAATCAAAATGCATAAGCGTCCAATTTATGCTATATCGCCCAGATCCTTTTTCTTCGTAAATATGGAGTTTTGTTTTGTCAAATGCCTGTATACATCTCTCTTTTGAGTTGAAGTGATTACGACTTTATGCTGCCTTGTTGATCAAATTTAGCGTCTGCCTTATTCTATATCCTAACTTTGCTTTCAGATATTCTTTTATATACTTGTTGTATGTTCGTGACAAATCCTACGTTCACATCTCTAGTGATGCTCACGCAATTAATGAACATATAAAAAACTCTGTTGTTTTTTGTGATAAATCATTAAAATGTAACATTAGAAAATGAGATTTATTATAAAAAATTGCGCGTTTTTATAAAAATTTTGTTGATTTTGTCGAAGTATAAGTTTTCTTGACTCCGACATCTTAAATGCATTCGACCCCGCCTCTGGTTTCGCAGCCATGTAACTGTTCTGTACATAACACACTGAAAAATTCTAAAAAAAAATGTCTTCTTTAAGAGGAAAGAAGTTTAGGTATACGATTAAACCGACGAGTCTCAATTGTGATAAAGCTTGAGTAAATGACAGCAAAATATATTTTTTTACTCTGCGGTTTTACCTTTTTTCCACAGACCCAAAACTTTGTTCAAATTAAAACAATGACTCTTATCATAATTTTTCTGTTGTTTCAGTTTTTAAATTAAAGCATATATTGCAAGCTTTTGATCATAATAAAATCAGTAATATCAAAATTTATATACAATATCTATATGAAATAATTTGTAATTAATTAGTAATTGCATGCAAATAAATATATATATAATTATGTGATTTAATTATTTTTAATGTACGTTTGTTATAATCATAGCGGTCTTCCAGCATTGGATAATAATACGCCAAGCTAATATCTGAAAGTTCTTTTTCTTTACTATATTTACTGAATACAGATTTTTTTTTGTTTTCATTTCATTGATTGCTATTAATTAAGCTCTTGTCTTTATTCAATAATATTTAACAAAAAATACTACTACTATAAATATGAAAAGAAGTTTCCTTTTATAATCATTGAGGACTCATTTAAAAATTATATAGATAATAAATGTATCCTTCTCTTACTTTTTGCATGATCTTTGATATCTTTTTCACTAGAAAGTGAGCAAATCTAAAAGAGCATGAAACTGTAAGTTTTAAATGAAACAAGATTTATTATATTGAAGCAAAAGTTTCCAAAGAAATGCATTGCCAACTTTTGGTTGTCATTACGAGCGATTACGAATCGTTCATGACAAATTAAGGACTGACTATTTTCATATGGTTATTTCGAAAATATGTTAACATATGGTAACGAATCAGCAAATTAACCAAAAAAAATTAGTTGCAATGATTTGCTGATAGTGATTATTATCAAAGCATTTTTCAGAAAGGCCTTCTTAAATGCTTGGATTTTGGGATTAAGTTGTTATGTTGATAGACTATTTCTATCTTGTACACTATTATATATTGATCAAGGGTCACCAAATTAGGGTGTGTAGGGAGAATCCGAATAGCAAAATCAATTCATACAGCCAGAAACTATAATATACTACAATGGATTTTTTGATAAATAATTATTTCAATAAAAATTCCTTACTTATTGGTTATCCAACCCGCACTAAAAATCTTTTGCTTTTATAATGCATATTACAGCATAGCTATCTTGTGCGATAAAGATGATATATCTATTTATGTTAGAAGAAAAAATTGACAAAATATTTTAAAACTAACTTACTCACTGACTAAACAAAAAATCTACTGACTAACTATCGGATCAACTAACTAACTTAAGCTTTTAAGTTATCGATTCCATTAACTAGTTAATTTGTTAGATAGTAGTTCGATAGTTAACCCTTTGAGGATCAGTGTGACAGCGGTGAACCAAGAAATGAAAACCGTCTGATGTAAAATTCGATTAAAAAAGAAAACAGATGTTAAGTTCTGAAAATTATGGTCCTCAAAGGGTAAGCAGATGGTTGGTCAGTTAGTTACTTAGTTAATTGTGCAGTGTGTTAAGCAGATGGTCTCAAAATTAGTTAGTGGGTTAGGTAATTTTAAATGATATCGTTTATTTTTTTTAAATAAAAAATTTTTTTTAATTATTCTATTATTATTATTACATTTTATTATTCTATTAGTTACAATATTTTGTAATTTTTTTATAAAGTTAATCAGAAACTGTTTTTAAAGGTGGTGGTAGTAGGAAGAAGAGACAACAAACAAGTAGCAAAAAATGTTCGTAAAATATTCAAAGTATAAATAAACGACTGCTTTCCGAATTCAGCTCCCGTAAAAAATAGATACGGCATTTCCAAATCTCAGTAACCTTTTTCTGTTTAGTTTGTGAAATTTGGATATGTGCGCACTCGCTGTGATATAACTAACAACCTCCAATATTGGTAATGTTTATTTTTTTAATAACTTTTTGGTTTTTGAAAATAAGTTATCATCATGTTTTAAGTAATGATTATTAAATAATGAGGCATTGTTCGTTTTTTAATTTGCCGCAAAGTTTTTTCAGAATTTTTCAATTTTTACTTTATCCAAAATTTTTATGCATGTACATTGACATCTTCTCTCTAAATTTTTAAGAAGTATAAAACTTGTGTTTGCTTAGAGTAGCTATTATGATATCCGCAACCGCTAGAATTGCAAATTTGATATCCGCATCCGCATTCCCATCAGCGGATGCAAGAAATTTCACATCTGATACATCTCTAATTTGTAGCTGACTTGATTATTCCATTTTAAAAATGACATCAAATAATTCTTGTGAACTAAAGGTGTGCAGAAATACACGTTATTGCCGTGATGTGGCACTGCGTAAGGCAAAAAGGATAGACAACAATTAGAAATGATTGCTTATGATGAAGAAAGAACGGATAAATAGAAAGGAATCAGGTCATCAAAAGACTGTTATGTTCGAATTTTCAAGAAATATCAATCGTTGTACACACCTATGCCAAGTGTTACTTTTGTGCAACATTTGAATTTTTAAATCACTTTTTAATGAGGAATAAACATTCAATGCAGGTTAACATAAGCATATAGAGATAGAACAATTTAAAAATAGTTAGTGCGTTGATGTTCATAAAAAACACTTTACTATAACTTTAATAAATTGCATGAATGAATTTAGAATTTCAGTCATCCAGTATTATCTTTTAATTTTTTTGTATCTTAGAAGATGAATTCAGAAAAAATATAAAGTAATAATAAATAATATTTATATTTCCATTTTAAGTGCAATAAAGTGTCCGTATAGCTACAGGCTATATTAAATAAATGTCAATAAAAAATTCATGGAATCCTTCATAAAGATTCGTTCTAACAAGAGTAGTAAATTTGAAAAAAATAATTCAAAAATGAAAGAATCTTCAGAGAGATTTACAAAGAAGCAAACGAGAAAGAAGTTTATTAGTTGTCGGTATCGGATCCAAGGCAGAATATTCTTCTAAAACTGGACAGATAAAACGGATGTCAGGATCGTGAATCGAAGACGAGACCACTAGTGCCATTCGCTAAAGTTAGCTTTTACATTAAAAGTTCGATGCCTATCTAAATGTATTTTAGAAATAGTGAATTTTTGACAATCAAATTTGGTGCAAAACACTCCACGCTGCCTTCATCTTTCTTTAATAATGAAACGCTATATAGGCATTCCTGTTGTGTGGAATACATATCTTAAGCTTTCTTATAGCCATCTTACTCGTTACTATTCCAAGAATTAACCCATGATTTAACTCGAAGACAGTGTCCTTTCAATTTCCCTTGTATTTGCAATTAAAATTAGTAAAATTTTCATTGAATTTTAAATATTCGTTTTGTTTTAACTTTTAATAATTATGGAAAACTTACTTCATAGCAGAATAAAAACCAAAACAAAATATCTTTTATCATTTGCAAAACGTCAGTAAAACTTTGGAACTAAGGAAAAAAATCTTATATTGATTATCGAATTATAAAAATATATTAAATAGATATATTGCTTAGATAAAAAATTTCATAGAATAAGAAAAAATTAACAAGCTAGCTTTCTTCATTGCATTGTGACATCTAATTCTATCAAAATATCCATTTATATAATAGCTTATATATAACTCTATTATATTATACCACAATTTAAAAGAATATGCTAAGATTAACACAAGCATACTAGTTTCACAAGTGCACCCTAACCTATTTTGATTTATTTTAGCTAAAAGCACCTTAACTATCAAAATAGTACACAATTTGTTTTAAATTATAGGTAAAGTAAAACATGCCGGAAAATTGGTCAAAATACTTGCAAAGGCAAATAAAGACTTATTTGAAATATTCCATGTAAAACCAAAAGAAGACAAAATCACTCTATAGCTCTCATTATTTTAAAAAATATACTGAATTTCCTACAACATTTGGGGTTTCAAAATCTTATTTTATGAAAATTTGAATTACATTAAGGAATATCATCATATATGAATGAATACCTAAATGTCCAGAAACAAATTATTTCTGTGAATTCCAGTAAATATAACAGTATAGTAAGATTAATTAAAGAAAAATTTTATTGAACATCTTGGAAAATACATATCTTATATAATGAAAGAATTTTTAACTGATCTCAATACAGAAATAGAAAGCTAACGAAGGGATAACACTAAAATACAATGAAAGGAGAATAATTGAATTATACTTGATAAACAAAGTGAATGATGGTGTAGACAGATAAAGAGAAGTATGCAAGGCGTAACTTGCCTTAAAGGGAGTGAATGGAATTTAGATTTCGCTTATTCTGAGTTACTATTTATGAAACAATACGAGATAACAGAGAAATAAATATTCATGGATAACATTTCTAAGACTGCATTTCTATATTCCAGACTAATAAATATGATACACATTTTAAAAGAAAAGAAACCTCAAAGTGTTTTCCTGGACATAAAGCTTTACCTTTTGGCTATAGCGCTGTTTTTGAGATTTAGGTATTTCAGTGTATGGGTGTCTAATGTCAGTATCTATTAGTGTATGTTTGTATTCGTATGTATCTATGTATGTCTAGATGTATATATACAATTAAATAGGAAATTTTATGTCAAGAATGTCAAAAATATGTATGTATGTGTGTGCAGGGATGGACCGAGAAGGGGGATAGGGGATGCATACCCCCCCCCCCCCCCACCAGCAATCTATTCAAGAAAAATTAAGGTTGGAGTCCACCCTAAAATAGAAATCAAAATTGATGAAGTCATTGATCGATTTTCAAAGCAAAAAGAAAGAAGAAAAGACTTTGTAATATAATTTTAATCATTTATTTTACATACGTTTTCAAATTTCTTCCCTAATAAAATGTGTAAAATATTTTGATAATATTAGTATACCCCCCCCCCCCCCCCCCCCCCCACACAAAAGATTTCTGGATCCCCCACTGTGTGTGTGATGTATAGATCTGAGTGGGCTAAACTGTGTGTGCCGTGAGAAATTGATACTGTACCGCAACGTTTTTTTGAAGATTAATAGAATTGAATTTTTAACTCAAGGCAAATTTTATTTTCCTAAAATAATTTATTTTAAGTTTTAATTTTTAAGTTTCAAAAAAAAAATTTTCATTCATAATTCGTTCAAAGTGTAGGTTAAAAAAGTTAATTTATGATATTTCAATCTTTAAAGAAAACTGATTTTCTTTACATGTTTCATAATAAAAATGTATTCTGCAAAAATAACACGGGATTAAATTTTTTTGTAAATTTTGTGTTTTTTCAACTGATTTTGGACAATTTTGCACCGCAAAATCCGAAAATGATATCCGTTTCCTTTGATTAGGCCAGACTTTTATGCTAAGCTGATTTTTAAAAAAATTCAAACTTCTGACTAAATTGATTACATTTTTGTCGTATTATTGCTTGATTTTTGATAATATTCCTTAGCAGAAATAGTTTTTTAGAAAAAAAGTGTTTTTAACACAATTTTTTAATTAAATGTTACAAACTACGATTTCTGTAAATTGAAAAATAGACATTGATAAAGATAAAATGTAAATCGAACGTTACGACAGCATGGTATAAAATTCAAGGCATGAACTTTCGTTTATTCGAACTTCTAGAATGTTCACAGAGAGGGATATTTCTCTTAAATAGTCCAACAGTAATCAGCTACCATCACTGCATCCCAGGGTCGATGATATCTGATCTCCATCTTTTTCATCTACCAATGAAATTTCTCTCCTTATTCGTTGTACATCGATCCCAGATTCTCAGGAAACCGATCCATATTTGAAAATAAGAAATGCACTTGGCATCCTAGCTTTCTGAAAGCAGACAGCATATTGCTGACAAGTTCTGCATAGTTCCTAGCCTTGTTGTTACAAGGAAAGTTTTTCACAACCAGAACAAAAGACTTCAACGCTTCCCGTTCCACTTTGTTGGTTGAGTTTTTTAATTCAGGATCTCTGATGAGCTGACGGATTTGAGAACCATCAAAGATATGGTTAAATTTGGAAAAGCCTTGCACAAGTATGTGAAGCAGTAACCATCCTTGTCCAGTACTTGATGATCTATTAATCAAGCCAAACTTGATGTGCAGCGAAAGAAGGAGTAACCTGTCACTGTCTACAAAAGGGTTGTTGATGACGTTCTTTGCTTTGCAAGGCAGCAATTACTCTTGCACAGGCCAATCCTTCTTCGTGTAATGCTTGAGTAGTGGTGTCTCAACTATTCCACATGCACAGAAAGCATGAGTACTCAGCGAAGTTGGCCTACAGTCCTAAGTCCTAACAAAAAATTGGCCATCTTCAGGTCAACACAAATAAATCATTCATGTTGATGATAACAAATTTTTTCCAGCGATTTTTTCACCGCTTCATGCTTTTCCTTCAGTGTAGCCGAGTGAGGAAAGGGTACATAAGTAAACTGTTGCAGTTGTGAAGCAGAACATTTCAGCAATCGCTTGTTGTCAATGAACAGCCTCCAATTTGGGGTTCGTACTGTGACACTTCAAACTTCTGCAGAAGCTGAACAAAGAAAAAATGAAGCTACTTTTGATGTCTGTTGTGGTAAAAGTGATGTAAGGATTGTAAGAGAGGAGGTTTTTTTGCTTCAATCTGTATGCTAACAGTTCGACAAAAGACTTTGACAAGCTGAGATCACGAACGAGATCATTTAACTCGTTTTGGGAAAAAGGATCTGGAGCATCATCGTTAATAATTACTTATTCTTCTTTTCTTTTTCATTATGTTAACTACTAAAGGAATCTTCATCACTAATGTTATAAAAATCTCTAAAGACAGGAACTATAATTTCATCTTAGCTGTTTATTGTGTTGATCAAAAGTGCAAAAGTAGCAATCAATGTAATGATTTTTCGGCTCCTTCCAAACCATAGGAATCCCAAACTTCAGACAACTCTTCTTGCCTTTGGTCCATTGACGCAGATAATAGATGCATGCCTTGAATACTATGTGTGGCACCAAGGCTTTATCATGATCACTGTATCCATAATAAGCACGCTTTACAAAAGTTATGAATGATAGGAACTATTCCCTATGATTTATTCCCGTAAATGTAGCGAAGTTCTTCTGGTCAAAACATTTTATTTATATCTAAAATAAAAATAGTTTTTTTAATTTTTCAATATTTAAGTAATAATTTTATTTTTTTAGTTCTAATTTTTTCATTTTGAATTATTTAAAAATTTTAGTTTAAGTTAAGTTTTAAATAAATAATGGATAAATTCTTTCTAGGATCAAAAAATATCAGTCAAGTAAGGCATCCTAATCAAGAACAAAAAAAATTAAATATCAACATCATCAAAAAAGAAAAGATGAATACATTCTATATGGCTTTATAGTGTCTAAAATAGACAATTCAATCCCACTTACCTATACTCTCTAATTAAGCAATGGTTCCAATTAAGCTTCACCGTCATTTAGCAAAAAATTACATCAAACATGAAAGCAAATCAAAAGAATACTTTACGTCGAAATCAGTTAAAATTATAATCTATTAAAAGTTCTACTCAATTTCTGAAAAAGCTCAAATTGTAAGTTATAAAATTGCTCTACTTTTTGCAGAAAAAAAACCACACTTTAATGCTGAAAATCTTATCTTGCCTGATTTAGATATTAATGTTGGAGCAATCATAGGTGATAAGACTATCAAACAAATGGGAAAAATTCCTTTATCTTCTCACACTATTTCTCGAAAAAATCAAAACATGTCAGAAGATATTGATAACCAGCTTATTGAACATTTTGATGCAACAAAAAATAGCTTTGAAAATCCGTGGGCGTTGCAAGTTGATGAAACAACACATATCAGCAACAAAGCACAACTAATTTTTTACGTTTGATTAAATGCGACAAAATAATTAATCAATTTTTTATGTTAGGAATTGAAAGAAAAAAAACAAAAGATAGTCGATCAAAATGCCAAGTGGAGAAAAATGGATTGGTTAAACTGTGTAAGTATTTATCTGACGCTGCTCCATCTATGCAACGTGAGAAAAAAGGTTTAGTATCAAATTCTTTATGCGATCATCTTTTGAAAATTATGAATTCTGTTGTCAAAACAGTAAATTACATAAAAGCAATTTCCTTAAATGTCAACAATTCGATCCTCACATCAAGTGTTTACTATACGATAGTGAAATACGGTGGCTCTTAAGGGCAACGCCATTTCAAGCTTTTTTTTTTACGAAATCTCTGAATATGGATTTCTTAATAATGATGGCTAGTGGTTTTTATTTAATATTTTTGAAAAGTTGAACGTTTTGAATTTAACTTTCCAAGGTAATGATGAAAATAATATTACAATCAGTGGAAAAATTAAGATCTCAAAACGAAAAACTCAAATTTGGTTAAAAAAAGTTAGAACTTGAAGCTTGATTGCTTCCCTACCCTGAATTCTTTACCGAATAAATATAAAATACATTTAGAAATAGAAAAAACACTTAAAAAATTTTAGTATTGTTTTCCAAATACTTTCCATCATTTGAACATCCAGCATACGAGAGGATCATCAAACCATCTCCCAATTATGATATAAAGTTCAATAATTAACATCGAATGAAGAAGAGAATTTGATAGATTTGAAAAATGACGCTGTTCACAAAACTTACTTCTCAATGTTTGAGTAATCAGAATTTGGATTTCTCTCTTTAACTCATATTCTCGATTTAGTATCAGAGCTGTCAAATTGGTGCTACAATTCCGATCATATTATCTTTTCAAAATTGGTTTTTCTGCGATCACGAATAATAAATCAAAGAAAAGAGAAAGATTGTAAATAAAGGATGAAAAATTACGTGTTTGTTTATCAAATTTATTTTCAAAGAATTATTTCTCAAACTTTTTATTACTATTTTTATATTGTACTTATAAACTATATATACAAATTGTGAAAATAAATTAGCGTAATATATCTTCTTAACAATTATGTAAATGAATGTTGTTTTCGTTTAGAACAGTGTTTCCCAAAGTGGGGCACATGCCACACCGGTGGGGCATGGGATTTTTCAGTGGGGCATAGAAAACTTGGTGAAAATTTATACACGGAGAAAAAATGTTAGTAATTGTTACTAATGTATATTAGTAAATAGAGAAAAACTATAGAAAAAAATTTTTTTATTAACCTATTAAGGTAAAGGTACCATAGGGTGTTTTCATCGAGAAGGCACAATTGCTCCGCTTTTAACGAACTATGAGGAAAGCAGGCTTGATACGGGAACCCATGACCTTGAGTTATCGAATCCAGCATCTAACCAACCCTGCCAGCTTAGCTTAGTGTCTGGAGAGTCTAACTAACTTACACGTTTATTAGCAAAACATACTAATAATATTAGTAAAATTTAATAAATAAAATAATAATTGAATCAAAATTTATTTAAAGAAATTTGAATAAATAAAAGAGTGCAAATGAAAAATAGAAGGACTTTTGATTACTTTACTAAAATTGTTGATGATAAATTTCTGCGAGACTATGGACAAAAGCCTTGGAGATGGTCGACAAGAAGATCCCAATGGAGAAAGAGCCGGAACCGAATCACCTAAAAGTATTCGTCGACGCAACGCCTGAAACAATAGCCTTCGTCTCAAAAGAAGAACACTATATCGCAAAGCTACCGGAAAAATTCCCAATAGCAATGACAGAGTTACTAGCTCTGACCATCGCAGGTATATACTTTGGCCAAAAAGCCAAATATTTTTCAGACTCAATAGTGGCTCTGGCTTGCGTTCAAAATGGCGGCTCTCCTGAAGCAGATCTAAATGGGATAGTATCAAGACTCATCGACATCGACGAGAGCAAGTTTTACCACTTACAAAGAAACTGCGCCTACGTCAATACCAAGGATAACCCAGCAGATATCTTCTCTAGAAGCTACACGCAAAACTGGATCCGAACCAATACCCGGAGACCTCTATAAATAGGATTGTAGCAACCAACACGACCAGTTTTCTCTTTTTTCCTGAAGTAAAAGTTTCCACGCCTGACAGTAATCCTACAAGACTTACCTCTGACTCTCAGGCAATGCAAGGCAAAGATGATGAGTCCACAGCGTCCACATCAGTGACTACGAGATCAGCTCACGCCAGATTCTCCGTCATTGAAAATGCTCTGGCAATGCTGCAAAGAGAGCTAGCAAGTTTGAAGGTGCAGGACAGGCCTGCGAGAGATGAAAGCTCCACAGATCACGTGGGAGTGCACTGCCCGAATTGGCTAAAGCAAATGAAGGCAGAGCCTGGCTATGCCAGAACGGATCTAAACTTCCCAGACGTGATCGCGAAATTCACTCCTAAAGAACTAGTAAGGGAGAAGATAAAGATGTTCAATGAACTACTCCCAATGGACAAGAGAAACGCCAAAGACTCCCTCATCATTTTATTGTTCGATTTAGTCCAAAAAGGACTCGAGCATCTCTCTGATGAAGACACGGCGCTTCTAAACCAAGGTGCATCCACGGCAGTGGCGGCAGCCCAAAGTACTTGGGAAGCCGCAGCCAAACATTTCGGCACTTCCTCGTCTCTGAATATTGGAGTAGAGGTACCAAAGAAAGAACCAATAGCACCTAAAGTGAACAGGAGAAAGAAGCCCTTTCAGGGTAAGGGACCGAAGAAATAAGAAATCTTCGGCGAGCTGGCATTCCTTCGTCATGAAGAATGTCAGTTCGGGCTTCGCCTCCCCGCCAACTTCCACCTATTCATCCGAGTCCATGACCAGTCTCTGGACATCGCGTTCGGATTCGCTCAGCTCGATTGCATCAGCCAACACGATAGATAAATTCTTGATGTCAACGCCCATCGCTTCTCCTATCGAAGTTCCTGCGGAACACAGCGAGGCAGACGACGTTTGGCTAGATGCTCTTCCCAACGAGGATTCCTTCGACGAGGAAGAATTATGGAAGATCCTAGATGAGATCCCACCTACACAGGAGACTGCCACAGTCAATCACCATCTAGAAGACCTGATAGAAGCATCAGAAGACAAAACCTTCGACAATCCAGAAGACTTCGTAAAACACGTCAAGACACTACCTTTAGTACCAGACATTGGCATTAAAATGGTCACCAACTTGGAATACTTGCTACACAAGAAAGCATTTAATCCTAAAGAATGGAGAGATATCTTCACAGATATCTTATCTCCAAAAGACCAAGCCGAAGACAACGAAGATAACATATCGGAAATCGATATGCTGGAATCGCCAGTAAACCTAGAGTTTCTAAATGGCAACATGGAGAAATCAGAACTTAAAGAGATTCCTGATGACGCCACCTTTGAATGTCAAGCCACTATATGGAAGACACCTACAAGGATGAAACACAGGGCAACCAGAAGAATCCTAAGATACGGATACGCTCCAAAGGTAATAGCTCCAAATCCCTTCTTCTCCTTTTCATCTTTCAGAGGATTACCTATCTCACAAGAGAGATTCATAACGAATAAGGTTATCCCAGCTCTGTTAGGAGCAAAAGTAATTGAAGAATGCCATAAGGCGAAAATCCTCTCACCTGTTTTCGTAATTCCTAAAGAAAACGGTAAATTTCGTTTTATAGCAAATTTTAGCTTTACCAAAGAGTTGTTTGATAAACCAAGCTTCGCTTTATCAGCACCTAAACTCCTACGCAACATTCCGGTAGAATACGCATGGGCCTGCAAAGTGGATTTACAAGACGCCTTTTATGGAATAAAGATTCAAGAGGCGTACAAACCATGCTTTGCTTTCAAACTGGGACATACGTGTTACCAGTTCAACAGGTTACCCATGGGCGCAGCCTTTTCACCTGGAATTTTACAAAAGACGGTATGCAAATTACGAAGCGTTTTCCTTAGTTATTACACTAGCATCAAAGCCAAGATTCTGGTGTACCTGGATGACATCCTAGTGCTCAACCACACAGAAGAGGAAAGTAAACGTACCATCAAAGACTTTCTGCTATTCCTGGCGGAAAATGACATTAAAGTCAATGCAAGAAAAAGCGTAACAATTCCTACACAAAACATAAAGTATCTAGGTATACAAGTAAACCTAGTCGAAAGATCCCTAGAATACTTACCAAAGACAAAGGTAAACCTAAACAAAGCCATCATAACACTCCCAGGATTGCAATGGGAGATGGACGCGCCCAAAGTTATGTATGAGAAGCTACTGGGTTTTATTACATACTATCTCGCCACGATTCCGAACACTTGCAGAAGATTTTCGCCGCTCTTCAACCCTATAAGGAAGAAGTGCATCCCTGCGAGACTATGGACAAAAGCCTTGGAGATGGTCGACAAGAAGATCCCAATGGAGAAAGAGCCGGAACCGAATCACCTAAAAGTATTCGTCGACGCAACGCCTGAAACAATAGCCTTCGTCTCAAAAGAAGAACACTATATCGCAAAGCTACCGGAAAAATTCCCAATAGCAATGACAGAGTTACTAGCTCTGACCATCGCAGGTATATACTTTGGCCAAAAAGCCAAATATTTTTCAGACTCAATAGTGGCTCTGGCTTGCGTTCAAAATGGCGGCTCTCCTGAAGCAGATCTAAATGGGATAGTATCAAGACTCATCGACATCGACGAGAGCAAGTTTTACCACTTACAAAGAAACTGCGCCTACGTCAATACCAAGGATAACCCAGCAGATATCTTCTCTAGAAGCTACACGCAAAACTGGATCCGAACCAATACCCGGAGACCTCTATAAATAGGACTGTAGCAACCAACACGACCAGTTTTCTCTTTTTTCCTGAAGTAAAAGTTTCCACGCCTGACAGTAATCCTACAAGACTTACCTCTGACTCTCAGGCAATGCAAGGCAAAGATGATGAGTCCACAGCGTCCACATCAGTGACTACGAGATCAGCTCACGCCAGATTCTCCGTCATTGAAAATGCTCTGGCAATGCTGCAAAGAGAGCTAGCAAGTTTGAAGGTGCAGGACAGGCCTGCGAGAGATGAAAGCTCCACAGATCACGTGGGAGTGCACTGCCCGAATTGGCTAAAGCAAATGAAGGCAGAGCCTGGCTATGCCAGAACGGATCTAAACTTCCCAGACGTGATCGCGAAATTCACTCCTAAAGAACTAGCAAGGGAGAAGATAAAGATGTTCAATGAACTACTCCCAATGGACAAGAGAAACGCCAAAGACTCCCTCATCATTTTATTGTTCGATTTAGTCCAAAAAGGACTCGAGCATCTCTCTGATGAAGACACGGCGCTTCTAAACCAAGGTGCATCCACGGCAGTGGCGGCAGCCCAAAGTACTTGGGAAGCCGCAGCCAAACATTTCGGCACTTCCTCGTCTCTGAATATTGGAGTAGAGGTACCAAAGAAAGAACCAATGGCACCTAAAGTGAACAGGAGAAAGAAGCCCTTTCAGGGTAAGGGACCGAAGAAATAAGAAATCTTCGGCGAGCTGGCATTCCTTCGTCATGAAGAATGTCAGTTCGGGCTTCGCCTCCCCGCCAACTTCCACCTATTCATCCGAGTCCATGACCAGTCTCTGGACATCGCGTTCGGATTCGCTCAGCTCGATTGCATCAGCCAACACGATAGATAAATTCTTGATGTCAACGCCCATCGCTTCTCCTATCGAAGTTCCTGCGGAACACAGCGAGGCAGACGACGTTTGGCTAGATGCTCTTCCCAACGAGGATTCCTTCGACGAGGAAGAATTATGGAAGATCCTAGATGAGATCCCACCTACACAGGAGACTGCCACAGTCAATCACCATCTAGAAGACCTGATAGAAGCATCAGAAGACAAAACCTTCGACAATCCAGAAGACTTCGTAAAACACGTCAAGACACTACCTTTAGTACCAGACATTGGCATTAAAATGGTCACCAACTTGGAATACTTGCTACACAAGAAAGCATTTAATCCTAAAGAATGGAGAGATATCTTCACAGATATCTTATCTCCAAAAGACCAAGCCGAAGACAACGAAGATAACATATCGGAAATCGATATGCTGGAATCGCCAGTAAACCTAGAGTTTCTAAATGGCAACATGGAGAAATCAGAACTTAAAGAGATTCCTGATGACGCCACCTTTGAATGTCAAGCCACTATATGGAAGACACCTACAAGGATGAAACACAGGGCAACCAGAAGAATCCTAAGATACGGATACGCTCCAAAGGTAATAGCTCCAAATCCCTTCTTCTCCCTTTTCATCATTCAGAGGATTACCTATCTCACAAGAGAAATTCATAACGAATAAGGTTATCCCAGCTCTGTTAGGAGCAAAAGTGATTGAAGAATGCCATAAGGCGAAAATCCTCTCACCTGTTTTCGTAATTCCTAAAGAAAACGGTAAATTTCGTTTTATAGCAAATTTTAGCTTTACCAAAGAGTTGTTTGATAAACCAAGCTTCGCTTTATCAGCACCTAAACTCCTACGCAACATTCCGGTAGAATACGCATGGGCCTGCAAAGTGGATTTACAAGACGCCTTTTATGGAATAAAGATTCAAGAGGCGTACAAACCATGCTTTGCTTTCAAACTGGGACATACGTGTTACCAGTTCAACAGGTTACCCATGGGCGCAGCCTTTTCACCTGGAATTTTACAAAAGACGGTATGCAAATTACGAAGCGTTTTCCTTAGTTATTACACTAGCATCAAAGCCAAGATTCTGGTGTACCTGGATGACATCCTAGTGCTCAACCACACAGAAGAGGAAAGTAAACGTACCATCAAAGACTTTCTGCTATTCCTGGCGGAAAATGACATTAAAGTCAATGCAAGAAAAAGCGTAACAATTCCTACACAAAACATAAAGTATCTAGGTATACAAGTAAACCTAGTCGAAAGATCCCTAGAATACTTACCAAAGACAAAGGTAAACCTAAACAAAGCCATCATAACACTCCCAGGATTGCAATGGGAGATGGACGCGCCCAAAGTTATGTATGAGAAGCTACTGGGTTTTATTACATACTATCTCGCCACGATTCCGAACACTTGCAGAAGATTTTCGCCGCTCTTCAACCCTATAAGGAAGAAGTGCATCCCTGCGAGACTATGGACAAAAGCCTTGGAGATGGTCGACAAGAAGATCCCAATGGAGAAAGAGCCGGAACCGAATCACCTAAAAGTATTCGTCGACGCAACGCCTGAAACAATAGCCTTCGTCTCAAAAGAAGAACACTATATCGCAAAGCTACCGGAAAAATTCCCAATAGCAATGACAGAGTTACTAGCTCTGACCATCGCAGGTATATACTTTGGCCAAAAAGCCAAATATTTTTCAGACTCAATAGTGGCTCTGGCTTGCGTTCAAAATGGCGGCTCTCCTGAAGCAGATCTAAATGGGATAGTATCAAGACTCATCGACATCGACGAGAGCAAGTTTTACCACTTACAAAGAAACTGCGCCTACGTCAATACCAAGGATAACCCAGCAGATATCTTCTCTAGAAGCTACACGCAAAACTGGATCCGAACCAATACCCGGAGACCTCTATAAATAGGACTGTAGCAACCAACACGACCAGTTTTCTCTTTTTTCCTGAAGTAAAAGTTTCCACGCCTGACAGTAATCCTACAAGACTTACCTCTGACTCTCAGGCAATGCAAGGCAAAGATGATGAGTCCACAGCGTCCACATCAGTGACTACGAGATCAGCTCACGCCAGATTCTCCGTCATTGAAAATGCTCTGGCAATGCTGCAAAGAGAGCTAGCAAGTTTGAAGGTGCAGGACAGGCCTGCGAGAGATGAAAGCTCCACAGATCACGTGGGAGTGCACTGCCCGAATTGGCTAAAGCAAATGAAGGCAGAGCCTGGCTATGCCAGAACGGATCTAAACTTCCCAGACGTGATCGCGAAATTCACTCCTAAAGAACTAGTAAGGGAGAAGATAAAGATGTTCAATGAACTACTCCCAATGGACAAGAGAAACGCCAAAGACTCCCTCATCATTTTATTGTTCGATTTAGTCCAAAAAGGACTCGAGCATCTCTCTGATGAAGACACGGCGCTTCTAAACCAAGGTGCATCCACGGCAGTGGCGGCAGCCCAAAGTACTTGGGAAGCCGCAGCCAAACATTTCGGCACTTCCTCGTCTCTGAATATTGGAGTAGAGGTACCAAAGAAAGAACCAATAGCACCTAAAGTGAACAGGAGAAAGAAGCCCTTTCAGGGTAAGGGACCGAAGAAATAAGAAATCTTCGGCGAGCTGGCATTCCTTCGTCATGAAGAATGTCAGTTCGGGCTTCGCCTCCCCGCCAACTTCCACCTATTCATCCGAGTCCATGACCAGTCTCTGGACATCGCGTTCGGATTCGCTCAGCTCGATTGCATCAGCCAACACGATAGATAAATTCTTGATGTCAACGCCCATCGCTTCTCCTATCGAAGTTCCTGCGGAACACAGCGAGGCAGACGACGTTTGGCTAGATGCTCTTCCCAACGAGGATTCCTTCGACGAGGAAGAATTATGGAAGATCCTAGATGAGATCCCACCTACACAGGAGACTGCCACAGTCAATCACCATCTAGAAGACCTGATAGAAGCATCAGAAGACAAAACCTTCGACAATCCAGAAGACTTCGTAAAACACGTCAAGACACTACCTTTAGTACCAGACATTGGCATTAAAATGGTCACCAACTTGGAATACTTGCTACACAAGAAAGCATTTAATCCTAAAGAATGGAGAGATATCTTCACAGATATCTTATCTCCAAAAGACCAAGCCGAAGACAACGAAGATAACATATCGGAAATCGATATGCTGGAATCGCCAGTAAACCTAGAGTTTCTAAATGGCAACATGGAGAAATCAGAACTTAAAGAGATTCCTGATGACGCCACCTTTGAATGTCAAGCCACTATATGGAAGACACCTACAAGGATGAAACACAGGGCAACCAGAAGAATCCTAAGATACGGATACGCTCCAAAGGTAATAGCTCCAAATCCCTTCTTCTCCTTTTCATCATTCAGAGGATTACCTATCTCACAAGAGAAATTCATAACGAATAAGGTTATCCCAGCTCTGTTAGGAGCAAAAGTGATTGAAGAATGCCATAAGGCGAAAATCCTCTCACCTGTTTTCGTAATTCCTAAAGAAAACGGTAAATTTCGTTTTATAGCAAATTTTAGCTTTACCAAAGAGTTGTTTGATAAACCAAGCTTCGCTTTATCAGCACCTAAACTCCTACGCAACATTCCGGTAGAATACGCATGGGCCTGCAAAGTGGATTTACAAGACGCCTTTTATGGAATAAAGATTCAAGAGGCGTACAAACCATGCTTTGCTTTCAAACTGGGACATACGTGTTACCAGTTCAACAGGTTACCCATGGGCGCAGCCTTTTCACCTGGAATTTTACAAAAGACGGTATGCAAATTACGAAGCGTTTTCCTTAGTTATTACACTAGCATCAAAGCCAAGATTCTGGTGTACCTGGATGACATCCTAGTGCTCAACCACACAGAAGAGGAAAGTAAACGTACCATCAAAGACTTTCTGCTATTCCTGGCGGAAAATGACATTAAAGTCAATGCAAGAAAAAGCGTAACAATTCCTACACAAAACATAAAGTATCTAGGTATACAAGTAAACCTAGTCGAAAGATCCCTAGAATACTTACCAAAGACAAAGGTAAACCTAAACAAAGCCATCATAACACTCCCAGGATTGCAATGGGAGATGGACGCGCCCAAAGTTATGTATGAGAAGCTACTGGGTTTTATTACATACTATCTCGCCACGATTCCGAACACTTGCAGAAGATTTTCGCCGCTCTTCAACCCTATAAGGAAGAAGTGCATCCCTGCGAGACTATGGACAAAAGCCTTGGAGATGGTCGACAAGAAGATCCCAATGGAGAAAGAGCCGGAACCGAATCACCTAAAAGTATTCGTCGACGCAACGCCTGAAACAATAGCCTTCGTCTCAAAAGAAGAACACTATATCGCAAAGCTACCGGAAAAATTCCCAATAGCAATGACAGAGTTACTAGCTCTGACCATCGCAGGTATATACTTTGGCCAAAAAGCCAAATATTTTTCAGACTCAATAGTGGCTCTGGCTTGCGTTCAAAATGGCGGCTCTCCTGAAGCAGATCTAAATGGGATAGTATCAAGACTCATCGACATCGACGAGAGCAAGTTTTACCACTTACAAAGAAACTGCGCCTACGTCAATACCAAGGATAACCCAGCAGATATCTTCTCTAGAAGCTACACGCAAAACTGGATCCGAACCAATACCCGGAGACCTCTATAAATAGGACTGTAGCAACCAACACGACCAGTTTTCTCTTTTTTCCTGAAGTAAAAGTTTCCACGCCTGACAGTAATCCTACAAGACTTACCTCTGACTCTCAGGCAATGCAAGGCAAAGATGATGAGTCCACAGCGTCCACATCAGTGACTACGAGATCAGCTCACGCCAGATTCTCCGTCATTGAAAATGCTCTGGCAATGCTGCAAAGAGAGCTAGCAAGTTTGAAGGTGCAGGACAGGCCTGCGAGAGATGAAAGCTCCACAGATCACGTGGGAGTGCACTGCCCGAATTGGCTAAAGCAAATGAAGGCAGAGCCTGGCTATGCCAGAACGGATCTAAACTTCCCAGACGTGATCGCGAAATTCACTCCTAAAGAACTAGCAAGGGAGAAGATAAAGATGTTCAATGAACTACTCCCAATGGACAAGAGAAACGCCAAAGACTCCCTCATCATTTTATTGTTCGATTTAGTCCAAAAAGGACTCGAGCATCTCTCTGATGAAGACACGGCGCTTCTAAACCAAGGTGCATCCACGGCAGTGGCGGCAGCCCAAAGTACTTGGGAAGCCGCAGCCAAACATTTCGGCACTTCCTCGTCTCTGAATATTGGAGTAGAGGTACCAAAGAAAGAACCAATGGCACCTAAAGTGAACAGGAGAAAGAAGCCCTTTCAGGGTAAGGGACCGAAGAAATAAGAAATCTTCGGCGAGCTGGCATTCCTTCGTCATGAAGAATGTCAGTTCGGGCTTCGCCTCCCCGCCAACTTCCACCTATTCATCCGAGTCCATGACCAGTCTCTGGACATCGCGTTCGGATTCGCTCAGCTCGATTGCATCAGCCAACACGATAGATAAATTCTTGATGTCAACGCCCATCGCTTCTCCTATCGAAGTTCCTGCGGAACACAGCGAGGCAGACGACGTTTGGCTAGATGCTCTTCCCAACGAGGATTCCTTCGACGAGGAAGAATTATGGAAGATCCTAGATGAGATCCCACCTACACAGGAGACTGCCACAGTCAATCACCATCTAGAAGACCTGATAGAAGCATCAGAAGACAAAACCTTCGACAATCCAGAAGACTTCGTAAAACACGTCAAGACACTACCTTTAGTACCAGACATTGGCATTAAAATGGTCACCAACTTGGAATACTTGCTACACAAGAAAGCATTTAATCCTAAAGAATGGAGAGATATCTTCACAGATATCTTATCTCCAAAAGACCAAGCCGAAGACAACGAAGATAACATATCGGAAATCGATATGCTGGAATCGCCAGTAAACCTAGAGTTTCTAAATGGCAACATGGAGAAATCAGAACTTAAAGAGATTCCTGATGACGCCACCTTTGAATGTCAAGCCACTATATGGAAGACACCTACAAGGATGAAACACAGGGCAACCAGAAGAATCCTAAGATACGGATACGCTCCAAAGGTAATAGCTCCAAATCCCTTCTTCTCCTTTTCATCATTCAGAGGATTACCTATCTCACAAGAGAAATTCATAACGAATAAGGTTATCCCAGCTCTGTTAGGAGCAAAAGTGATTGAAGAATGCCATAAGGCGAAAATCCTCTCACCTGTTTTCGTAATTCCTAAAGAAAACGGTAAATTTCGTTTTATAGCAAATTTTAGCTTTACCAAAGAGTTGTTTGATAAACCAAGCTTCGCTTTATCAGCACCTAAACTCCTACGCAACATTCCGGTAGAATACGCATGGGCCTGCAAAGTGGATTTACAAGACGCCTTTTATGGAATAAAGATTCAAGAGGCGTACAAACCATGCTTTGCTTTCAAACTGGGACATACGTGTTACCAGTTCAACAGGTTACCCATGGGCGCAGCCTTTTCACCTGGAATTTTACAAAAGACGGTATGCAAATTACGAAGCGTTTTCCTTAGTTATTACACTAGCATCAAAGCCAAGATTCTGGTGTACCTGGATGACATCCTAGTGCTCAACCACACAGAAGAGGAAAGTAAACGTACCATCAAAGACTTTCTGCTATTCCTGGCGGAAAATGACATTAAAGTCAATGCAAGAAAAAGCGTAACAATTCCTACACAAAACATAAAGTATCTAGGTATACAAGTAAACCTAGTCGAAAGATCCCTAGAATACTTACCAAAGACAAAGGTAAACCTAAACAAAGCCATCATAACACTCCCAGGATTGCAATGGGAGATGGACGCGCCCAAAGTTATGTATGAGAAGCTACTGGGTTTTATTACATACTATCTCGCCACGATTCCGAACACTTGCAGAAGATTTTCGCCGCTCTTCAACCCTATAAGGAAGAAGTGCATCCCTGCGAGACTATGGACAAAAGCCTTGGAGATGGTCGACAAGAAGATCCCAATGGAGAAAGAGCCGGAACCGAATCACCTAAAAGTATTCGTCGACGCAACGCCTGAAACAATAGCCTTCGTCTCAAAAGAAGAACACTATATCGCAAAGCTACCGGAAAAATTCCCAATAGCAATGACAGAGTTACTAGCTCTGACCATCGCAGGTATATACTTTGGCCAAAAAGCCAAATATTTTTCAGACTCAATAGTGGCTCTGGCTTGCGTTCAAAATGGCGGCTCTCCTGAAGCAGATCTAAATGGGATAGTATCAAGACTCATCGACATCGACGAGAGCAAGTTTTACCACTTACAAAGAAACTGCGCCTACGTCAATACCAAGGATAACCCAGCAGATATCTTCTCTAGAAGCTACACGCAAAACTGGATCCGAACCAATACCCGGAGACCTCTATAAATAGGACTGTAGCAACCAACACGACCAGTTTTCTCTTTTTTCCTGAAGTAAAAGTTTCCACGCCTGACAGTAATCCTACAAGACTTACCTCTGACTCTCAGGCAATGCAAGGCAAAGATGATGAGTCCACAGCGTCCACATCAGTGACTACGAGATCAGCTCACGCCAGATTCTCCGTCATTGAAAATGCTCTGGCAATGCTGCAAAGAGAGCTAGCAAGTTTGAAGGTGCAGGACAGGCCTGCGAGAGATGAAAGCTCCACAGATCACGTGGGAGTGCACTGCCCGAATTGGCTAAAGCAAATGAAGGCAGAGCCTGGCTATGCCAGAACGGATCTAAACTTCCCAGACGTGATCGCGAAATTCACTCCTAAAGAACTAGCAAGGGAGAAGATAAAGATGTTCAATGAACTACTCCCAATAGACAAGAGAAACGCCAAAGACTCCCTCATCATTTTATTGTTCGATTTAGTCCAAAAAGGACTCGAACATCTCTCTGATGAAGACACGGCGCTTCTAAACCAAGGTGCATCCACGGCAGTGGCGGCAGCCCAAAGTACTTGGGAAGCCGCAGCCAAACATTTCGGCACTTCCTCGTCTCTGAATATTGGAGTAGAGGTACCAAAGAAAGAACCAATAGCACCTAAAGTGAACAGGAGAAAGAAGCCCTTTCAGGGTAAGGGACCGAAGAAATAAGAAATCTTCGGCGAGCTGGCATTCCTTCGTCATGAAGAATGTCAGTTCGGGCTTCGCCTCCCCGCCAACTTCCACCTATTCATCCGAGTCCATGACCAGTCTCTGGACATCGCGTTCGGATTCGCTCAGCTCGATTGCATCAGCCAACACGATAGATAAATTCTTGATGTCAACGCCCATCGCTTCTCCTATCGAAGTTCCTGCGGAACACAGCGAGGCAGACGACGTTTGGCTAGA
Source organism: Nectonema munidae (assembly GCA_030549495.1). Lineage (NCBI taxonomy): Eukaryota > Metazoa > Nematomorpha > Nectonematoida > Nectonematidae > Nectonema > Nectonema munidae. The sequence goes on along the minus strand of JAUIRK010000040.1, from coordinate 41,276 downwards.
TGCTCTTCCCAACGAGGATTCCTTCGACGAGGAAGAATTATGGAAGATCCTAGATGAGATCCCACCTACACAGGAGACTGCCACAGTCAATCACCATCTAGAAGACCTGATAGAAGCATCAGAAGACAAAACCTTCGACAATCCAGAAGACTTCGTAAAACACGTCAAGACACTACCTTTAGTACCAGACATTGGCATTAAAATGGTCACCAACTTGGAATACTTGCTACACAAGAAAGCATTTAATCCTAAAGAATGGAGAGATATCTTCACAGATATCTTATCTCCAAAAGACCAAGCCGAAGACAACGAAGATAACATATCGGAAATCGATATGCTGGAATCGCCAGTAAACCTAGAGTTTCTAAATGGCAACATGGAGAAATCAGAACTTAAAGAGATTCCTGATGACGCCACCTTTGAATGTCAAGCCACTATATGGAAGACACCTACAAGGATGAAACACAGGGCAACCAGAAGAATCCTAAGATACGGATACGCTCCAAAGGTAATAGCTCCAAATCCCTTCTTCTCCTTTTCATCATTCAGAGGATTACCTATCTCACAAGAGAAATTCATAACGAATAAGGTTATCCCAGCTCTGTTAGGAGCAAAAGTGATTGAAGAATGCCATAAGGCGAAAATCCTCTCACCTGTTTTCGTAATTCCTAAAGAAAACGGTAAATTTCGTTTTATAGCAAATTTTAGCTTTACCAAAGAGTTGTTTGATAAACCAAGCTTCGCTTTATCAGCACCTAAACTCCTACGCAACATTCCGGTAGAATACGCATGGGCCTGCAAAGTGGATTTACAAGACGCCTTTTATGGAATAAAGATTCAAGAGGCGTACAAACCATGCTTTGCTTTCAAACTGGGACATACGTGTTACCAGTTCAACAGGTTACCCATGGGCGCAGCCTTTTCACCTGGAATTTTACAAAAGACGGTATGCAAATTACGAAGCGTTTTCCTTAGTTATTACACTAGCATCAAAGCCAAGATTCTGGTGTACCTGGATGACATCCTAGTGCTCAACCACACAGAAGAGGAAAGTAAACGTACCATCAAAGACTTTCTGCTATTCCTGGCGGAAAATGACATTAAAGTCAATGCAAGAAAAAGCGTAACAATTCCTACACAAAACATAAAGTATCTAGGTATACAAGTAAACCTAGTCGAAAGATCCCTAGAATACTTACCAAAGACAAAGGTAAACCTAAACAAAGCCATCATAACACTCCCAGGATTGCAATGGGAGATGGACGCGCCCAAAGTTATGTATGAGAAGCTACTGGGTTTTATTACATACTATCTCGCCACGATTCCGAACACTTGCAGAAGATTTTCGCCGCTCTTCAACCCTATAAGGAAGAAGTGCATCCCTGCGAGACTATGGACAAAAGCCTTGGAGATGGTCGACAAGAAGATCCCAATGGAGAAAGAGCCGGAACCGAATCACCTAAAAGTATTCGTCGACGCAACGCCTGAAACAATAGCCTTCGTCTCAAAAGAAGAACACTATATCGCAAAGCTACCGGAAAAATTCCCAATAGCAATGACAGAGTTACTAGCTCTGACCATCGCAGGTATATACTTTGGCCAAAAAGCCAAATATTTTTCAGACTCAATAGTGGCTCTGGCTTGCGTTCAAAATGGCGGCTCTCCTGAAGCAGATCTAAATGGGATAGTATCAAGACTCATCGACATCGACGAGAGCAAGTTTTACCACTTACAAAGAAACTGCGCCTACGTCAATACCAAGGATAACCCAGCAGATATCTTCTCTAGAAGCTACACGCAAAACTGGATCCGAACCAATACCCGGAGACCTCTATAAATAGGACTGTAGCAACCAACACGACCAGTTTTCTCTTTTTTCCTGAAGTAAAAGTTTCCACGCCTGACAGTAATCCTACAAGACTTACCTCTGACTCTCAGGCAATGCAAGGCAAAGATGATGAGTCCACAGCGTCCACATCAGTGACTACGAGATCAGCTCACGCCAGATTCTCCGTCATTGAAAATGCTCTGGCAATGCTGCAAAGAGAGCTAGCAAGTTTGAAGGTGCAGGACAGGCCTGCGAGAGATGAAAGCTCCACAGATCACGTGGGAGTGCACTGCCCGAATTGGCTAAAGCAAATGAAGGCAGAGCCTGGCTATGCCAGAACGGATCTAAACTTCCCAGACGTGATCGCGAAATTCACTCCTAAAGAACTAGTAAGGGAGAAGATAAAGATGTTCAATGAACTACTCCCAATGGACAAGAGAAACGCCAAAGACTCCCTCATCATTTTATTGTTCGATTTAGTCCAAAAAGGACTCGAGCATCTCTCGGATGAAGACACGGCGCTTCTAAACCAAGGTGCATCCACGGCAGTGGCGGCAGCCCAAAGTACTTGGGAAGCCGCAGCCAAACATTTCGGCACTTCCTCGTCTCTGAATATTGGAGTAGAGGTACCAAAGAAAGAACCAATAGCACCTAAAGTGAACAGGAGAAAGAAGCCCTTTCAGGGTAAGGGACCGAAGAAATAAGAAATCTTCGGCGAGCTGGCATTCCTTCGTCATGAAGAATGTCAGTTCGGGCTTCGCCTCCCCGCCAACTTCCACCTATTCATCCGAGTCCATGACCAGTCTCTGGACATCGCGTTCGGATTCGCTCAGCTCGATTGCATCAGCCAACACGATAGATAAATTCTTGATGTCAACGCCCATCGCTTCTCCTATCGAAGTTCCTGCGGAACACAGCGAGGCAGACGACGTTTGGCTAGATGCTCTTCCCAACGAGGATTCCTTCGACGAGGAAGAATTATGGAAGATCCTAGATGAGATCCCACCTACACAGGAGACTGCCACAGTCAATCACCATCTAGAAGACCTGATAGAAGCATCAGAAGACAAAACCTTCGACAATCCAGAAGACTTCGTAAAACACGTCAAGACACTACCTTTAGTACCAGACATTGGCATTAAAATGGTCACCAACTTGGAATACTTGCTACACAAGAAAGCATTTAATCCTAAAGAATGGAGAGATATCTTCACAGATATCTTATCTCCAAAAGACCAAGCCGAAGACAACGAAGATAACATATCGGAAATCGATATGCTGGAATCGCCAGTAAACCTAGAGTTTCTAAATGGCAACATGGAGAAATCAGAACTTAAAGAGATTCCTGATGACGCCACCTTTGAATGTCAAGCCACTATATGGAAGACACCTACAAGGATGAAACACAGGGCAACCAGAAGAATCCTAAGATACGGATACGCTCCAAAGGTAATAGCTCCAAATCCCTTCTTCTCCTTTTCATCATTCAGAGGATTACCTATCTCACAAGAGAGATTCATAACGAATAAGGTTATCCCAGCTCTGTTAGGAGCAAAAGTAATTGAAGAATGCCATAAGGCGAAAATCCTCTCACCTGTTTTCGTAATTCCTAAAGAAAACGGTAAATTTCGTTTTATAGCAAATTTTAGCTTTACCAAAGAGTTGTTTGATAAACCAAGCTTCGCTTTATCAGCACCTAAACTCCTACGCAACATTCCGGTAGAATACGCATGGGCCTGCAAAGTGGATTTACAAGACGCCTTTTATGGAATAAAGATTCAAGAGGCGTACAAACCATGCTTTGCTTTCAAACTGGGACATACGTGTTACCAGTTCAACAGGTTACCCATGGGCGCAGCCTTTTCACCTGGAATTTTACAAAAGACGGTATGCAAATTACGAAGCGTTTTCCTTAGTTATTACACTAGCATCAAAGCCAAGATTCTGGTGTACCTGGATGACATCCTAGTGCTCAACCACACAGAAGAGGAAAGTAAACGTACCATCAAAGACTTTCTGCTATTCCTGGCGGAAAATGACATTAAAGTCAATGCAAGAAAAAGCGTAACAATTCCTACACAAAACATAAAGTATCTAGGTATACAAGTAAACCTAGTCGAAAGATCCCTAGAATACTTACCAAAGACAAAGGTAAACCTAAACAAAGCCATCATAACACTCCCAGGATTGCAATGGGAGATGGACGCGCCCAAAGTTATGTATGAGAAGCTACTGGGTTTTATTACATACTATCTCGCCACGATTCCGAACACTTGCAGAAGATTTTCGCCGCTCTTCAACCCTATAAGGAAGAAGTGCATCCCTGCGAGACTATGGACAAAAGCCTTGGAGATGGTCGACAAGAAGATCCCAATGGAGAAAGAGCCGGAACCGAATCACCTAAAAGTATTCGTCGACGCAACGCCTGAAACAATAGCCTTCGTCTCAAAAGAAGAACACTATATCGCAAAGCTACCGGAAAAATTCCCAATAGCAATGACAGAGTTACTAGCTCTGACCATCGCAGGTATATACTTTGGCCAAAAAGCCAAATATTTTTCAGACTCAATAGTGGCTCTGGCTTGCGTTCAAAATGGCGGCTCTCCTGAAGCAGATCTAAATGGGATAGTATCAAGACTCATCGACATCGACGAGAGCAAGTTTTACCACTTACAAAGAAACTGCGCCTACGTCAATACCAAGGATAACCCAGCAGATATCTTCTCTAGAAGCTACACGCAAAACTGGATCCGAACCAATACCCGGAGACCTCTATAAATAGGACTGTAGCAACCAACACGACCAGTTTTCTCTTTTTTCCTGAAGTAAAAGTTTCCACGCCTGACAGTAATCCTACAAGACTTACCTCTGACTCTCAGGCAATGCAAGGCAAAGATGATGAGTCCACAGCGTCCACATCAGTGACTACGAGATCAGCTCACGCCAGATTCTCCGTCATTGAAAATGCTCTGGCAATGCTGCAAAGAGAGCTAGCAAGTTTGAAGGTGCAGGACAGGCCTGCGAGAGATGAAAGCTCCACAGATCACGTGGGAGTGCACTGCCCGAATTGGCTAAAGCAAATGAAGGCAGAGCCTGGCTATGCCAGAACGGATCTAAACTTCCCAGACGTGATCGCGAAATTCACTCCTAAAGAACTAGCAAGGGAGAAGATAAAGATGTTCAATGAACTACTCCCAATGGACAAGAGAAACGCCAAAGACTCCCTCATCATTTTATTGTTCGATTTAGTCCAAAAAGGACTCGAGCATCTCTCGGATGAAGACACGGCGCTTCTAAACCAAGGTGCATCCACGGCAGTGGCGGCAGCCCAAAGTACTTGGGAAGCCGCAGCCAAACATTTCGGCACTTCCTCGTCTCTGAATATTGGAGTAGAGGTACCAAAGAAAGAACCAATAGCACCTAAAGTGAACAGGAGAAAGAAGCCCTTTCAGGGTAAGGGACCGAAGAAATAAGAAATCTTCGGCGAGCTGGCATTCCTTCGTCATGAAGAATGTCAGTTCGGGCTTCGCCTCCCCGCCAACTTCCACCTATTCATCCGAGTCCATGACCAGTCTCTGGACATCGCGTTCGGATTCGCTCAGCTCGATTGCATCAGCCAACACGATAGATAAATTCTTGATGTCAACGCCCATCGCTTCTCCTATCGAAGTTCCTGCGGAACACAGCGAGGCAGACGACGTTTGGCTAGATGCTCTTCCCAACGAGGATTCCTTCGACGAGGAAGAATTATGGAAGATCCTAGATGAGATCCCACCTACACAGGAGACTGCCACAGTCAATCACCATCTAGAAGACCTGATAGAAGCATCAGAAGACAAAACCTTCGACAATCCAGAAGACTTCGTAAAACACGTCAAGACACTACCTTTAGTACCAGACATTGGCATTAAAATGGTCACCAACTTGGAATACTTGCTACACAAGAAAGCATTTAATCCTAAAGAATGGAGAGATATCTTCACAGATATCTTATCTCCAAAAGACCAAGCCGAAGACAACGAAGATAACATATCGGAAATCGATATGCTGGAATCGCCAGTAAACCTAGAGTTTCTAAATGGCAACATGGAGAAATCAGAACTTAAAGAGATTCCTGATGACGCCACCTTTGAATGTCAAGCCACTATATGGAAGACACCTACAAGGATGAAACACAGGGCAACCAGAAGAATCCTAAGATACGGATACGCTCCAAAGGTAATAGCTCCAAATCCCTTCTTCTCCTTTTCATCATTCAGAGGATTACCTATCTCACAAGAGAAATTCATAACGAATAAGGTTATCCCAGCTCTGTTAGGAGCAAAAGTGATTGAAGAATGCCATAAGGCGAAAATCCTCTCACCTGTTTTCGTAATTCCTAAAGAAAACGGTAAATTTCGTTTTATAGCAAATTTTAGCTTTACCAAAGAGTTGTTTGATAAACCAAGCTTCGCTTTATCAGCACCTAAACTCCTACGCAACATTCCGGTAGAATACGCATGGGCCTGCAAAGTGGATTTACAAGACGCCTTTTATGGAATAAAGATTCAAGAGGCGTACAAACCATGCTTTGCTTTCAAACTGGGACATACGTGTTACCAGTTCAACAGGTTACCCATGGGCGCAGCCTTTTCACCTGGAATTTTACAAAAGACGGTATGCAAATTACGAAGCGTTTTCCTTAGTTATTACACTAGCATCAAAGCCAAGATTCTGGTGTACCTGGATGACATCCTAGTGCTCAACCACACAGAAGAGGAAAGTAAACGTACCATCAAAGACTTTCTGCTATTCCTGGCGGAAAATGACATTAAAGTCAATGCAAGAAAAAGCGTAACAATTCCTACACAAAACATAAAGTATCTAGGTATACAAGTAAACCTAGTCGAAAGATCCCTAGAATACTTACCAAAGACAAAGGTAAACCTAAACAAAGCCATCATAACACTCCCAGGATTGCAATGGGAGATGGACGCGCCCAAAGTTATGTATGAGAAGCTACTGGGTTTTATTACATACTATCTCGCCACGATTCCGAACACTTGCAGAAGATTTTCGCCGCTCTTCAACCCTATAAGGAAGAAGTGCATCCCTGCGAGACTATGGACAAAAGCCTTGGAGATGGTCGACAAGAAGATCCCAATGGAGAAAGAGCCGGAACCGAATCACCTAAAAGTATTCGTCGACGCAACGCCTGAAACAATAGCCTTCGTCTCAAAAGAAGAACACTATATCGCAAAGCTACCGGAAAAATTCCCAATAGCAATGACAGAGTTACTAGCTCTGACCATCGCAGGTATATACTTTGGCCAAAAAGCCAAATATTTTTCAGACTCAATAGTGGCTCTGGCTTGCGTTCAAAATGGCGGCTCTCCTGAAGCAGATCTAAATGGGATAGTATCAAGACTCATCGACATCGACGAGAGCAAGTTTTACCACTTACAAAGAAACTGCGCCTACGTCAATACCAAGGATAACCCAGCAGATATCTTCTCTAGAAGCTACACGCAAAACTGGATCCGAACCAATACCCGGAGACCTCTATAAATAGGACTGTAGCAACCAACACGACCAGTTTTCTCTTTTTTCCTGAAGTAAAAGTTTCCACGCCTGACAGTAATCCTACAAGACTTACCTCTGACTCTCAGGCACCCACCCGTGACTCCCACCCTCAGCAACGCTAAAGACACATCTTTATATTTTTTGTGCAACATTAAATTTTTTTGTGTGTTTTTCTATAAATCTTTAATAAAGCTTGCAAAAGGGAGCCTGTTAGCCACTTTTTTTTTGGGATGTTAGCCCAGTGGCTAACAGGCTCCCTTTTGCAAGCTTTATTAAAGATTTATAGAAAAACACACAAAAAAATTTAATGTTGCACAAAAAATATAAAGATGTGTCTTTAGCGTTGCTGAGGGTGGGAGTCACGGGTGGGTGCCTGAGAGTCAGAGGTAAGTCTTGTAGGATTACTGTCAGGCGTGGAAACTTTTACTTCAGGAAAAAGAGAAAACTGGTCGTGTTGGTTGCTACAGTCCTATTTATAGAGGTCTCCGGGTATTGGTTCGGATCCAGTTTTGCGTGTAGCTTCTAGAGAAGATATCTGCTGGGTTATCCTTGGTATTGACGTAGGCGCAGTTTCTTTGTAAGTGGTAAAACTTGCTCTCGTCGATGTCGATGAGTCTTGATACTATCCCATTTAGATCTGCTTCAGGAGAGCCGCCATTTTGAACGCAAGCCAGAGCCACTATTGAGTCTGAAAAATATTTGGCTTTTTGGCCAAAGTATATACCTGCGATGGTCAGAGCTAGTAACTCTGTCATTGCTATTGGGAATTTTTCCGGTAGCTTTGCGATATAGTGTTCTTCTTTTGAGACGAAGGCTATTGTTTCAGGCGTTGCGTCGACGAATACTTTTAGGTGATTCGGTTCCGGCTCTTTCTCCATTGGGATCTTCTTGTCGACCATCTCCAAGGCTTTTGTCCATAGTCTCGCAGGGATGCACTTCTTCCTTATAGGGTTGAAGAGCGGCGAAAATCTTCTGCAAGTGTTCGGAATCGTGGCGAGATAGTATGTAATAAAACCCAGTAGCTTCTCATACATAACTTTGGCGCGTCCATCTCCCATTGCAATCCTGGGAGTGTTATGATGGCTTTGTTTAGGTTTACCTTTGTCTTTGGTAAGTATTCTAGGGATCTTTCGACTAGGTTTACTTGTATACCTAGATACTTTATGTTTTGTGTAGGAATTATTACGCTTTTTCTTGTATTGACTTTAATGTCATTTTCCGCCAGGAATAGCAGAAAGTCTTTGATGGTACGTTTACTTTCCTCTTCTGTGTGGTTGAGCACTAGGATGTCATCCAGGTACGCCAGAATCTTGGCTTTGATGCTAGTGTAATAACTAAGGAAAACGCTTCGTAATTTGCATACCGTCTTTTGTAAAATTCCAGGTGAAAAGGCTGCGCCCATGGGTAACCTGTTGAACTGGTAACACGTATGTCCCAGTTTGAAAGCAAAGCATGGTTTGTACGCCTCTTGAATCTTTATTCCATAAAAGGCGTCTTGTAAATCCACTTTGCAGGCCCATGCGTATTCTACCGGAATGTTGCGTAGGAGTTTAGGTGCTGATAAAGCGAAGCTTGGTTTATCAAACAACTCTTTGGTAAAGCTAAAATTTGCTATAAAACGAAATTTACCGTTTTCTTTAGGAATTACGAAAACAGGTGAGAGGATTTTCGCCTTATGGCATTCTTCAATCACTTTTGCTCCTAACAGAGCTGGGATAACCTTATTCGTTATGAATTTCTCTTGTGAGATAGGTAATCCTCTGAAGGATGAAAAGGAGAAGAAGGGATTTGGAGCTATTACCTTTGGAGCGTATCCGTATCTTAGGATCCTTCTGGTTGCCCTGTGTTTCATCCTTGTAGGTGTCTTCCATATAGTGGCTTGACATTCAAAGGTGGCGTCATCAGGAATCTCTTTAAGTTCTGATTTCTCCATGTTGCCATTTAGAAACTCTAGGTTTACTGGCGATTCCAGCATATCGATTTCCGATATGTTATCTTCGTTGTCTTCGGCTTGGTCTTTTGGAGATAAGATATCTGTGAAGATATCTCTCCATTCTTTAGGATTAAATGCTTTCTTGTGTAGCAAGTATTCCAAGTTGGTGACCATTTTAATGCCAATGTCTGGTACTAAAGGGAGTGTCTTGACGTGTTTTACGAAGTCTTCTGGATTGTCGAAGGTTTTGTCTTCTGATGCTTCTATCAGGTCTTCTAGATGGTGATTGACTGTGGCAGTCTCCTGTGTAGGTGGGATCTCATCTAGGATCTTCCATAATTCTTCCTCGTCGAAGGAATCCTCGTTGGGAAGAGCATCTAGCCAAACGTCGTCTGCCTCGCTGTGTTCCGCAGGAACTTCGATAGGAGAAGCGATGGGCGTTGACATCAGGAATTTATCTATCGTGTTGGCTGATGCAATCGAGCTGAGCGAATCCGAACGCGTTGTCCAGAGACTAGTCATGGACTCGGATGAATAGGTGGAAGTTGGTGGGGAGGCGAAGCCCGAACTGACATTCTTCATGACGAAGGAATGCCAGCTCGCCGAAGATTTCTTATTTCTTCGGTCCCTTACCCTGAAAGGGCTTCTTTCTCCTGTTCACTTAGGTGCTATTGGTTCTTTCTTTGGTACCTCTACTCCAATATTTAAAGACGAGGAAGTGCCGAAGTGCTTGGCTGCGGCTTCCCAAGTACTTTGGGCCGCGCAACTGCCGTGGATGCACCTTGATTTAGAAGCGCCGTGTCATCATCTGAGAGGTGCTCGAGTCCTTTTTGGACTAAGTCGAACAGTAGGATGATGAGCGAGTCTTTGGCGTTTCTCTTTATCTATTGGGAGTAGTTCGTTGAACATCTTGATCTTCTCCCTTACCAGTTCTTTGGGTGTAAATTTCGCGATCACATCAGGGAAGTTTAGATCCGTTCTGGCATAGCCAGGTTCTGCCTTCATTTGCTTTAGCCATGTTGGGCAGTGCACTCCAACATGATCTGAGGAGCTTTCTTCTCTCGCGGGCCTGTCCTGCACCTTTAAACTTGCTAGCTCTCTTTGCAGCATTGCCAGAGCATTTTCAATGACCGAGAAACGGGCATCAGCAGATCTCGTAGTCACTGATGTGGACGCTGTGGACTCATCATCTTTGCCTTGCATTGCCTGAGAGTCAGAGGTAAGTCTTTAGCGTAGGAAAACTATCAGGCGAGGAAAGGAATATTCAGGAAAAGAGAAAAAAACTGGTCGTGCTTATGGTTGCAGCCCTATTTATAGAAGTCTCCGGGGTATTTATCCTGATCCAGTTTTGAGTGTAGCTCCTAGAGAACACGTCCGCGGGGTTGTCTTTAGTATTGATGTACGCACAATTTCTTTGAAGATGGTAGAATTTGCTTTCGTCCATCTCTATGAATCTGGAGACTATCCCATTCAAATCCGCCTCTGGAGAGCCGCCGTTTTGGATGCACGCCAGCGCCACTATAGAATCTGAAAAATATTTGGCTTTACGGCCGAAATATATCCCTGCAACTGTCAGGGCAAGGAGCTCTGTCAGTGCTATTGGGAATTTTCCATGGCAACTTGGCGATGTAATGTTCCTCTTTAGAAACAAAGGCGATTGATTCTGGCGTGGCGTCAACAAACACTTTTAGGCGGATTTGTTCTGGCTCTTCTTCCATGGGAATTCTTCTTATTTACCATTTCCAAGGCCTTGGTCCATAATTTGGTTGGAATGAATTTCCGTCTGATTGGATTGAAGAGTGGTGAGAATCTTCTACATGTGTTAGGAATAGTTGCTAGGTAGTACGTGATGAACCCCAGGAGTTTTTTGTACATGATTTTAGGCGCATCAATTTCCCATTGTAAGCCAGGGAGCGTTATAATAGCTTTATTAAGATTTACCTTGGTTTTCGGGAGATACTCTAAGAATCTTTCCACCAGGTTTACCTGGATTCCTAAGTATTTGATGCTTTGCGTCGGGATGACGATACTTTTGGCGGTGTTAACCTTTATATTGTTCTCGTGTAGGAACTCGAGAAAGTTTTTGATGGTTTGGTTGCTTTCTTCTTCCGTATGGTTGAGAAGCAAAATATCATCCAGATAAACCAGGATCCTGGTTTTTATGTTTGTGTGATAGTTAAGAAAAACACTACGTAATTTGCAGATAGTTTTCTGTAGGATTCCAGGTGAAAACGCAGCTCCCATTGGCAGCCTATTGTATTGGTAGCATGTGTGTCCAATTTTGAAGGCGAAGCATGGCCTGTATGCTTCTTGTATCTTTATGCCGTAAAAGGCATCTTGAGATCGATCTTACAGGCCCAAGAGTATTCCGCTGGAATACTGCGTAGGAGTTTAGGAGCTGAAAGCGCAAAGTTAGGTTTGTCAAAGAGTTCTTTGGTAAAACTGAAGTTTGCTATGAATCGGTACTTGTTACCTTCCTTTGGAATGACAAACACTGGCGATAGGATTTTTGCCTTTGGACATTCCTCTATAACTTCTGCTCTTAAGAGAGCTGGGATTACCTTGTTTGCAATAAACTTTTCTTGAGAGAAAGGTAAACCTCTGAAGGAGGAGAAAGAAAAGAACGGATTAGGAGCCATAACTTTTGGGGCATAGCCATGCTTTAGGATCCTTCTTGTGGTCCTATGTTTCATTCCTATAGGCAGTTTCCACGCTGTGGCCTGACAATCAAATATTGCGTCGTCTGGGATCTCTGTCAACTCAGACTTGTCCATGTTGCCTTCTAGGAAGCCTAAATTTACCGGCGATTCGAGCATGTCTATCTCTGAAGTGTTCTCTTCCGTGTCTTCCACTTGGTCCTTTGGAGAGAGGATATCGGAAAAGATGTTTCTCCATTCTTTTGGATCAAAAGCCTTTTTATGGAGAAGATACTCTAAATTTGTGGCCATCTTGATGCCAATGTCAGGAACCAGCGGGAGCGTTTTGACATGTTCAATGAAGTCTTTCGGGTTGTTGAAGGTTTTGTCATCTGATGCTTCAATCAGGTCCTCTAGATGATGATTGACTACTGGAGTCTCCTGTATAGGTGGAATATCATCTAGGATTTTCCATAATTCTTCCTCTTCGAAGGAATCCTCATTTGGAAGAGCATCTAACCATATATCTTCCACGTCGCTTTGTTCCGCAGGAACTTCGATAGGAGAAGCGATGGGAGTAGACATTAGGAATTTGTCTATTGTGTTGACTGATGCAATTGAGCTGAGTGAATCCGAACGTGTTGTCCAGAGACTAGTCATGGATTCGGATGAATATGTGGAAGTTGGTGGGGAGGCGAAGCCCGAACTGACATTCTTCATAACAAAAGAATGCCAACTCGCCGAAGATTTCTTATTTCTTCGGTCCCTTACCTTGAAAGGGCTTCTTTCTTCTACTTGTCTTAGGTATTGCTGCTTCTTTCTTTGGAACTTCAACTCCTATGTTTAAAGATGAGGATGTCCCAAAGTGCTTGGCAGCCGCTTCCCATGTGCTTTGCGCCGCAGCAACTGCTGTTGAAGCACCTTGATTCAGGAGGGCTGTATCATCATCTGAAAGGTGTTCTAGTCCTTTCTGGACTAAGTCAAAGAGAAGGATGATAAGCGAATCTTTAGCATTTCTTTTATCTATGGGGAGTAGCTCGTTGAACATTTTGATCTTTTCCCTAACCAATTCTTTGGGTGTAAATTTTGCAATTACATCAGGGAAATTTAGATCTGTTCTTGCGTAGCCAGGTTCTGCCTTCATTTGCTTTAGCCATGTTGGGCAGTGTACTCCAACATGATCTGAGGAGCTTTCTTCTCTTGCGGGCCTGTCCTGCACTTTTAAACTTGCTAGCTCTCTTTGCAGCATTGCTAGAGCATTTTCAATGACCGAGAAACGTGCATCAGCAGATCTCGTAGTCACTGATGTGGACGCTGTGGACTCATCATCTTTGCCTTGCATTGCCTGAGAGTCAGAGGTAAGTCTTTAGCGTAGGAAAACTATCAGGCGAGGAAAGGAATTTCAGGAATAGAGAAAAAAAACTGGTCGTGCTTATGGTTGCAGCTCTATTTATAGTAGTCTCGGGGTATTTATCTTGATCCAGTTTTGAGTGTAGCTCCTTGAAAACACGTCCGCGGGGTTGTCTTTAGTGTTGATGTACGTACAATTTCTTTGAAGATGGTAGAATTTGCTTTCGTCCATCTCTATGAATCTGGAGACTATTCCATTCAAATCCGCCTCTGGAGAGCCGCCGTTTTGGATGCACGCCAGCGCCACTATAGAATCTGAAAAAAATTTTGCCTTACGGCAGAAATATATCCCTGCAACTGTCAGGGCAAGGAGCTCTGTCAGTGCTATTGGGAACTTCCATGGCAATTTGGCGATGTAATGTTCCTCTTTAGAAACAAAGGCGATTGATTCTGGCGTGGCGTCAACAAACACTTTTAGGCGGATTTGTTCTGGCTCTTCTTCCATGGGAATTCTTCTTATTTACCATTTCCAAGGCCTTGGTCCATAATTTGGTTGGAATGAATTTCCGTCTGATTGGATTGAAGAGTGGTGAGAATCTTCTACATGTGTTAGGAATAGTTGCTAGGTAGTACGTGATGAACCCCAGGAGTTTTTTGTACATGATTTTAGGCGCATCAATTTCCCATTGTAAGCCAGGGAGCGTTATAATAGCTTTATTAAGATTTACCTTGGTTTTCGGGAGATACTCTAAGAATCTTTCCACCAGGTTTACCTGGATTCCTAAGTATTTGATGCTTTGCGTCGGGATGACGATACTTTTGGCGGTGTTAACCTTTATATTGTTCTCGTGTAGGAACTCGAGAAAGTTTTTGATGGTTTGGTTGCTTTCTTCTTCCGTATGGTTGAGAAGCAAAATATCATCCAGATAAACCAGGATCCTGGTTTTTATGTTTGTGTGATAGTTAAGAAAAACACTACGTAATTTGCAGATAGTTTTCTGTAGGATTCCAGGTGAAAACGCAGCTCCCATTGGCAGCCTATTGTATTGGTAGCATGTGTGTCCAATTTTGAAGGCGAAGCATGGCCTGTATGCTTCTTGTATCTTTATGCCGTAAAAGGCATCTTGAAGATCGATCTTACAGGCCCAAGAGTATTCCGCTGGAATACTGCGTAGGAGTTTAGGAGCTGAAAGCGCAAAGTTAGGTTTGTCAAAGAGTTCTTTGGTAAAACTGAAGTTTGCTATGAATCGGTACTTGTTACCTTCCTTTGGAATGACAAACACTGGCGATAGGATTTTTGCCTTTGGACATTCCTCTATAACTTCTGCTCTTAAGAGAGCTGGGATTACCTTGTTTGCAATAAACTTTTCTTGAGAGAAAGGTAAACCTCTGAAGGAGGAGAAAGAAAAGAACGGATTAGGAGCCATAACTTTTGGGGCATAGCCATGCTTTAGGATCCTTCTTGTGGTCCTATGTTTCATTCCTATAGGCAGTTTCCACGCTGTGGCCTGACAATCAAATATTGCGTCGTCTGGGATCTCTGTCAACTCAGACTTGTCCATGTTGCCTTCTAGGAAGCCTAAATTTACCGGCGATTCGAGCATGTCTATCTCTGAAGTGTTCTCTTCGGTGTCTTCCACTTGGTCCTTTGGAGAGAGGATATCGGAAAAGATGTTTCTCCATTCTTTTGGATCAAAAGCCTTTTTATGGAGAAGATACTCTAAATTTGTGGCCATCTTGATGCCAATGTCAGGAACCAGCGGGAGCGTTTTGACATGTTCAATGAAGTCTTTCGGGTTGTTGAAGGTTTTGTCATCTGATGCTTCAATCAGGTCCTCTAGATGATGATTGACTACTGGAGTCTCCTGTATAGGTGGAATATCATCTAGGATTTTCCATAATTCTTCCTCTTCGAAGGAATCCTCATTTGGAAGAGCATCTAACCATATATCTTCCACGTCGCTTTGTTCCGCAGGAACTTCGATAGGAGAAGCGATGGGAGTAGACATTAGGAATTTGTCTATTGTGTTGACTGATGCAATTGAGCTGAGTGAATCCGAACGTGTTGTCCAGAGACTAGTCATGGATTCGGATGAATATGTGGAAGTTGGTGGGGAGGCGAAGCCCGAACTGACATTCTTCATAACAAAAGAATGCCAACTCGCCGAAGATTTCTTATTTCTTCGGTCCCTTACCTTGAAAGGGCTTCTTCCTTCTACTTGTCTTAGGTATTGCTGCTTCTTTCTTTGGAACTTCAACTCCTATGTTTAAAGATGAGGATGTCCCAAAGTGCTTGGCAGCCGCTTCCCATGTGCTTTGCGCCGCAGCAACTGCTGTTGAAGCACCTTGATTCAGGAGGGCTGTATCATCATCTGAAAGGTGTTCTAGTCCTTTCTGGACTAAGTCAAAGAGAAGGATGATAAGCGAATCTTTAGCATTTCTTTTATCTATGGGGAGTAGCTCGTTGAACATTTTGATCTTTTCCCTAACCAATTCTTTGGGTGTAAATTTTGCAATTACATCAGGGAAATTTAGATCTGTTCTTGCGTAGCCAGGTTCTGCCTTCATTTGCTTTAGCCATGTTGGGCAGTGTACTCCAACATGATCTGAGGAGCTTTCTTCTCTTGCGGGCCTGTCCTGCACTTTTAAACTTGCTAGCTCTCTTTGCAGCATTGCTAGAGCATTTTCAATGACCGAGAAACGTGCATCAGCAGATCTCGTAGTCACTGATGTG
The DNA here is from genome assembly GCA_030549495.1 of Nectonema munidae. Classification (NCBI taxonomy): domain Eukaryota; kingdom Metazoa; phylum Nematomorpha; class Nectonematoida; family Nectonematidae; genus Nectonema; species Nectonema munidae. The sequence continues at coordinate 25,233 of JAUIRK010000040.1, read as the reverse complement.
GACGCTGTGGACTCATCATCTTTGCCTTGCATTGCCTGAGAGTCAGAGGTAAGTCTTTAGCGTAGGAAAACTATCAGGCGAGGAAAGGAATTTCAGGAATAGAGAAAAAAAACTGGTCGTGCTTATGGTTGCAGCTCTATTTATAGTAGTCTCGGGGTATTTATCTTGATCCAGTTTTGAGTGTAGCTCCTTGAAAACACGTCCGCGGGGTTGTCTTTAGTGTTGATGTACGTACAATTTCTTTGAAGATGGTAGAATTTGCTTTCGTCCATCTCTATGAATCTGGAGACTATTCCATTCAAATCCGCCTCTGGAGAGCCGCCGTTTTGGATGCACGCCAGCGCCACTATAGAATCTGAAAAAAATTTTGCCTTACGGCAGAAATATATCCCTGCAACTGTCAGGGCAAGGAGCTCTGTCAGTGCTATTGGGAACTTCCATGGCAATTTGGCGATGTAATGTTCCTCTTTAGAAACAAAGGCGATTGATTCTGGCGTGGCGTCAACAAACACTTTTAGGCGGATTTGTTCTGGCTCTTCTTCCATGGGAATTCTTTTATTTACCATTTCCAAGGCCTTGGTCCATAATTTGGTTGGAATGAATTTCCGTCTGATTGGATTGAAGAGTGGTGAGAATCTTCTACATGTGTTAGGAATAGTTGCTAGGTAGTACGTGATGAACCCCAGGAGTTTTTTGTACATGATTTTAGGCGCATCAATTTCCCATTGTAAGCCAGGGAGCGTTATAATAGCTTTATTAAGATTTACCTTGGTTTTCGGGAAATACTCTAAGAATCTTTCCACCAGGTTTACCTGGATTCCTAAGTATTTGATGCTTTGCGTCGGGATGACGATACTTTTGGCGGTGTTAACCTTTATATTGTTCTCGTGTAGGAACTCGAGAAAGTTTTTGATGGTTTGGTTGCTTTCTTCTTCCGTATGGTTGAGAAGCAAAATATCATCCAGATAAACCAGGATCCTGGTTTTTATGTTTGTGTGATAGTTAAGAAAAACACTACGTAATTTGCAGATAGTTTTCTGTAGGATTCCAGGTGAAAACGCAGCTCCCATTGGCAGCCTATTGTATTGGTAGCATGTGTGTCCAATTTTGAAGGCGAAGCATGGCCTGTATGCTTCTTGTATCTTTATGCCGTAAAAGGCATCTTGATCGATCTTACAGGCCCAAGAGTATTCCGCTGGAATACTGCGTAGGAGTTTAGGAGCTGAAAGCGCAAAGTTAGGTTTGTCAAAGAGTTCTTTGGTAAAACTGAAGTTTGCTATGAATCGGTACTTGTTACCTTTCTTTGGAATGACAAACACTGGCGATAGGATTTTTGCCTTTGGACATTCCTCTATAACTTCTGCTCTTAAGAGAGCTGGGATTATCTTGTTTGCAATAAACTTTTCTTGAGAGAAAGGTAAACCTCTGAAGGAGGAGAAAGAAAAGAACGGATTAGGAGCCATAACTTTTGGGGCATAGCCATGCTTTAGGATCCTTCTTGTGGTCCTATGTTTCATTCCTATAGGCAGTTTCCACGCTGTGGCCTGACAATCAAATATTGCGTCGTCTGGGATCTCTGTCAACTCAGACTTGTCCATGTTGCCTTCTAGGAAGCCTAAATTTACCGGCGATTCGAGCATGTCTATCTCTGAAGTGTTCTCTTCGGTGTCTTCCACTTGGTCCTTTGGAGAGAGGATATCGGAAAAGATGTTTCTCCATTCTTTTGGATCAAAAGCCTTTTTATGGAGAAGATACTCTAAATTTGTGGCCATCTTGATGCCAATGTCAGGAACCAGCGGGAGCGTTTTGACATGTTCAATGAAGTCTTTCGGGTTGTTGAAGGTTTTGTCATCTGATGCTTCAATCAGGTCCTCTAGATGATGATTGACTACTGGAGTCTCCTGTATAGGTGGAATATCATCTAGGATTTTCCATAATTCTTCCTCTTCGAAGGAATCCTCATTTGGAAGAGCATCTAACCATATATCTTCCACGTCGCTTTGTTCCGCAGGAACTTCGATAGGAGAAGCGATGGGAGTAGACATTAGGAATTTGTCTATTGTGTTGACTGATGCAATTGAGCTGAGTGAATCCGAACGTGTTGTCCAGAGACTAGTCATGGATTCGGATGAATATGTGGAAGTTGGTGGGGAGGCGAAGCCCGAACTGACATTCTTCATAACAAAAGAATGCCAACTCGCCGAAGATTTCTTATTTCTTCGGTCCCTTACCTTGAAAGGGCTTCTTCCTTCTACTTGTCTTAGGTATTGCTGCTTCTTTCTTTGGAACTTCAACTCCTATGTTTAAAGATGAGGATGTCCCAAAGTGCTTGGCAGCCGCTTCCCATGTGCTTTGCGCCGCAGCAACTGCTGTTGAAGCACCTTGATTCAGGAGGGCTGTATCATCATCTGAAAGGTGTTCTAGTCCTTTCTGGACTAAGTCAAAGAGAAGGATGATAAGCGAATCTTTAGCATTTCTTTTATCTATGGGGAGTAGCTCGTTGAACATTTTGATCTTTTCCCTAACCAATTCTTTGGGTGTAAATTTTGCAATTACATCAGGGAAATTTAGATCTGTTCTTGCGTAGCCAGGTTCTGCCTTCATTTGCTTTAGCCATGTTGGGCAGTGTACTCCAACATGATCTGAGGAGCTTTCTTCTCTTGCGGGCCTGTCCTGCACTTTTAAACTTGCTAGCTCTCTTTGCAGCATTGCTAGAGCATTTTCAATGACCGAGAAACGTGCATCAGCAGATCTCGTAGTCACTGATGTGGACGCTGTGGACTCATCATCTTTGCCTTGCATTGCCTGAGAGTCAGAGGTAAGTCTTTAGCGTAGGAAAACTATCAGGCGAGGAAAGGATTTTCAGGAATAGAGAAAAAAAACTGGTCGTGCTTATGGTTGCAGCTCTATTTATAGTAGTCTCGGGGTATTTATCTTGATCCAGTTTTGAGTGTAGCTCCTTGAAAACACGTCCGCGGGGTTGTCTTTAGTGTTGATGTACGTACAATTTCTTTGAAGATGGTAGAATTTGCTTTCGTCCATCTCTATGAATCTGGAGACTATTCCATTCAAATCCGCCTCTGGGGAGCCACCGTTTTGGATGCACGCCAGCGCCACTATAGAATCTGAAAAAAATTTTGCCTTACGGCCGAAATATATACCTGCAACTGTCAGGGCAAGGAGCTCTGTCAGTGCTATTGGGAACTTCCATGGCAATTTGGCGATGTAATGTTCCTCTTTAGAAACAAAGGCGATTGATTCTGGCGTGGCGTCAACAAACACTTTTAGGCGGATTTGTTCTGGCTCTTCTTCCATGGGAATTCTTTTATTTACCATTTCCAAGGCCTTGGTTGGAATGAATTTCCGTCTGATTGGATTGAAGAGTGGTGAGAATCTTCTACATGTGTTAGGAATAGTTGCTAGGTAGTACGTGATGAACCCCAGGAGTTTTTCGTACATGATTTTAGGCGCATCAATTTCCCATTGTAAGCCAGGGAGCGTTATAATAGCTTTATTAAGATTTACCTTGGTTTTCGGGAAATACTCTAAGAATCTTTCCACCAGGTTTACCTGGATTCCTAAGTATTTGATGCTTTGCGTCGGGATGACGATTTTTTTGGCGGTGTTAACCTTTATCATTGTTCTCGTGTAGGAACTCGCAGAAAGTTTTTGATGGTTCGGTTGCTTTCTTCTTCCGTATGGTTGAGCACTAAAATATCATCCAGATAAACCAGGATCCTGGCTTTTATGTTTGTGTGATAGTTAAGAAAAACACTACGTAATTTGCAGATAGTTTTCTGTAGGATTCCAGGTGAAAACGCAGCTCCCATTGGCAGCCTATTGTATTGGTAGCATGTGTGTCCAATTTTGAAGGCGAAGCATGGCCTGTATGCCTCTTGTATCTTTATGCCGTAAAAGGCATCTTGTAGATCGACTTTACAGGCCCAAGAGTATTCCGCTGGAATACTGCGTAGGAGTTTAGGAGCTGAAAGCGCAAAGTTAGGTTTGTCAAAGAGTTCTTTGGTAAAACTGAAGTTTGCTATGAATCGGTACTTGTTACCTTTCTTTGGAATGACAAACACTGGCGATAGGATTTTTGCCTTTGGACATTCCTCTATAACTTTTGCTCTTAAGAGAGCTGGGATTACCTTGTTTGCAATAAACTTTTCTTGAGAGAAAGGTAAACCTCTGAAGGAGGAAAAGGAAAAGAACGGATTAGGAGCCATAACTTTTGGGGCATAGCCATGCCTTAGGATCCTTCTTGTGGTCCTATGTTTCATCCCTATAGGCAGTTTCCATGTTGTGGCCTGACAATCAAATATTGCGTCGTCTGGGATCTCTGTCAATTCAGACTTGTCCATGTTGCCTTCTAGAAACCCTAAATTTACCGGCGATTCGAGCATGTCTATCTCTGAAGTGTTCTCTTCGGTGTCTTCCACTTGGTCCTTTGGAGAGAGGATATCGGAGAAGATGTTTCTCCATTCTTTTGGATCAAAAGCCTTTTTATGGAGAAGATACTCTAAATTTGTGGCCATCTTGATGCCAATGTCAGGAACCAGAGGGAGCGTTTTGACATGTTCAATGAAGTCTTTTGGGTTGTTGAAGGTTTTGTCATCTGATGCTTCAATCAGGTCCTCTAGATGATGATTGACTACTGGCAGTCTCCTGTATAGGTGGAATATCATCTAGGATCTTCCATAATTCTTCCTCTTCGAAGGAATCCTCATTTGGAAGAGCATCTAACCATATATCTTCCACGTCGCTTTGTTCCGCAGGAACTTCGATAGGAGAAGCGATGGGAGTAGACATTAGGAATTTGTCTATTGTGTTGACTGATGCAATTGAGCTGAGTGAATCCGAACGTGTTGTCCAGAGACTAGTCATGGATTCGGATGAATATGTGGAAGTTGGTGGGGAGGCGAAGCCCGAACTGACATTCTTCATAACAAAGGAATGCCAACTCGCCGAAGATTTCTTATTTCTTCGGTCCCTTACCTTGAAAGGGCTTCTTTCTTCTGCTTCTACTTTAGGTATTGCTGCTTCTTTCTTTGGAACTTCAACTCCTATGTTTAAAGATGAGGATGTCCCAAAGTGCTTGGCAGCCGCTTCCCATGTGCTTTGCGCCGCAGCCACTGCTGTTGAAGCACCTTGATTCAGGAGGGCTGTATCATCATCTGAAAGGTGTTCTAGTCCTTTCTGGACTAAGTCAAAGAGAAGGATGATAAGCGAATCTTTAGCATTTCTTTTATCTATGGGGAGTAGCTCGTTGAACATTTTGATCTTTTCCCTAACCAATTCTTTGGGTGTAAATTTTGCAATTACATCAGGGAAATTTAGATCCGTTCTTGCGTAGCCAGGCTCTGCCTTCATTTGCTTTAGCCATGTTGGGCAGTGTACTCCAACATGATCTGAGGAGCTTTCTTCTCTTGCGGGCCTGTCCTGCACTTTTAAACTTGCTAGCTCTCTTTGCAGCATTGCTAGAGCATTTTCAATGACCGAGAAACGTGCATCAGCAGATCTCGTAGTCACTGATGTGGACGCTGTGGACTCATCATCTTTGCCTTGCATTGCCTGAGAGTCAGAGGTAAGTCTTTAGCGTAGGAAAACTATCAGGCGAGGAAAGGTTTTTCAGGAATAGAGAAAAAACTGGTCGTGCTTATGGTTGCAGCCCTATTTATAGTAGTCTCGGGGTATTTATCCTGATCCAGTTTTGAGTGTAGCTCCTTGAAAACACGTCCGCGGGGTTGTCTTTAGTGTTGATGTACGTACAATTTCTTTGAAGATGGTAGAATTTGCTTTCGTCCATCTCTATGAATCTGGAGACTATTCCATTCAAATCCGCCTCTGGAGAGCCGCCGTTTTGGATGCACGCCAGCGCCACTATAGAATCTGAAAAAAATTTTGCCTTACGGCAGAAATATATCCCTGCAACTGTCAGGGCAAGGAGCTCTGTCAGTGCTATTGGGAACTTCCATGGCAATTTGGCGATGTAATGTTCCTCTTTAGAAACAAAGGCGATTGATTCTGGCGTGGCGTCAACAAACACTTTTAGGCGGATTTGTTCTGGCTCTTCTTCCATGGGAATTCTTCTTATTTACCATTTCCAAGGCCTTGGTCCATAATTTGGTTGGAATGAATTTCCGTCTGATTGGATTGAAGAGTGGTGAGAATCTTCTACATGTGTTAGGAATAGTTGCTAGGTAGTACGTGATGAACCCCAGGAGTTTTTTGTACATGATTTTAGGCGCATCAATTTCCCATTGTAAGCCTGGGAGCGTTATAATAGCTTTATTAAGATTTACCTTGGTTTTTGGGAGGTACTCTAAGAATCTTTCCACCAGGTTTACCTGGATTCCTAAGTATTTGATGCTTTGCGTCGGGATGACGATACTTTTGGCGGTGTTAACCTTTATATTGTTCTCGTGTAGGAACTCGCAGAAAGTTTTTGATGGTTTGGTTGCTTTCTTCTTCCGTATGGTTGAGAAGTAAAATATCATCCAGATAAACCAGGATCCTGGTTTTTATGTTTGTGTGATAGTTAAGAAAAACACTACGTAATTTGCAGATAGTTTTCTGTAGGATTCCAGGTGAAAACGCAGCTCCCATTGGCAGCCTATTGTATTGGTAGCATGTGTGTCCAATTTTGAAGGCGAAGCATGGCCTGTATGCTTCTTGTATCTTTATGCCGTAAAAGGCATCTTGAATCGATCTTGCAGGCCCAAGAGTATTCCACCGGAATACTGCGTAGGAGTTTAGGTGCTGAAAGCGCAAAGTTAGGTTTGTCAAAGAGTTCTTTGGTAAAACTGAAGTTTGCTATGAATCGGTACTTGTTACCTTTTCTTTGGAATGACAAAAACTGGCGATAGGATTTTTGCCTTTGGACATTCCTCTATAACTTCTGCTCCTAACAGAGCTGGGATTATCTTGTTTGCAATAAACTTCTCTTGAGAGAAAGGTAAACCTCTGAAGGAGGAGAAAGGAGAAGAACGGATTAGGAGCCATAACTTTTGGGGCATAGCCATACCTTAGGATCCTTCTGGTGGTCCTATGTTTCATCCTTATAGGCGTCTTCCACGTTGTGGCCTGACAATCAAATGTTGCGTCGTCTGGGATCTCTGTCAACTCAGACTTGTCCATGTTGCCTTCTAGGAAGCCTAAATTTACCGGCGATTCGAGCATGTCTATCTCTGAAGTGTTCTCTTCGGTGTCTTCCACTTGGTCCTTTGGAGAGAGGATATCGGAGAAGATGTCTCTCCATTCTTTTGGATCAAAAGCCTTCTTATGGAGCAAGATACTCTAAATTTGTGGCCATCTTGATGCCAATGTCAGGAACCAGAGGGAGCGTCTTGACATGTTCAATGAAGTCTTTCGGGTTGTTGAAGGTTTTGTCATCTGATGCTTCAATCAGGTCCTCTAGATGATGATTGACTACTGGCAGTCTCCTGTATAGGTGGAATATCATCTAGGATCTTCCATAATTCTTCCTCTTCGAAGGAATCCTCATTGGGAAGAGCATCTAACCATATATCGTCCACGTCGCTTTGTTCCGCAGGAACTTCGATAGGAGAAGCGATGGGAGTAGACATTAGGAATTTGTCTATTGTGTTGACTGATGCAATTGAGCTGAGTGAATCCGAACGTGTTGTCCAGAGACTAGTCATGGACTCGGATGAATATGTGGAAGTTGGTGGGGAGGCGAAGCCCGAACTGACATTCTTCATAACAAAAGAATGCCAACTCGCCGAAGATTTCTTATTTCTTCGGTCCCTTACCTTGAAAGGGCTTCTTCCTTCTGCTTGTCTTAGGTATTGCTGCTTCTTTCTTTGGAACTTCAACTCCTATGTTTAAAGATGAGGATGTCCCAAAGTGCTTGGCAGCCGCTTCCCATGTGCTTTGCGCCGCCGCAACTGCTGTTGAAGCACCTTGATTCAGGAGGGCCGTATCATCATCTGAAAGGTGCTCTAGTCCTTTTTGGACTAAGTCAAAGAGAAGGATGATAAGCGAATCTTTGGCATTTCTTTTATCTATGGGGAGTAGCTCGTTGAACATTTTGATCTTCTCCCTAACCAATTCTTTGGGTGTAAATTTTGCAATTACATCTGGGAAATTTAGATCTGTTCTTGCGTAGCCAGGTTCTGCCTTCATTTGCTTTAGCCATGTTGGGCAGTGTACTCCAACATGATCTGAGGAGCTTTCTTCTCTTGCGGGCCTGTCCTGCACTTTTAAACTTGCTAGCTCTCTTTGCAGCATTGCTAGAGCATTTTCAATGACCGAGAAACGTGCATCAGCAGATCTCGTAGTCACTGATGTGGACGCTGTGGACTCATCATCTTTGCCTTGCATTGCCTGAGAGTCAGAGGTAAGTCTTTAGCGTAGGAAAACTATCAGGCGAGGAAAGGAATTTCAGGAATAGAGAAAAAACTGGTCGTGCTTATGGTTGCAGCCCTATTTATAGTGGTCTCGGGGTATTTATCTTGATCCAGTTTTGAGTGTAGCTCCTTGAAAACACGTCTGCGGGGTTGTCTTTAGTGTTGATGTACGCACAATTTCTTTGAAGATGGTAGAATTTGCTCTCGTCCATCTCTATGAATCTGGAGACTATTCCATTCAAATCCGCCTCTGGAGAGCCGCCGTTTTGGATGCACGCCAGCGCCACTATAGAATCTGAAAAAAATTTTGCCTTACGGCCGAAATATATCCCTGCAACTGTCAGGGCAAGGAGCTCTGTCAGTGCTATTGGGAATTTCCATGGCAATTTGGCGATGTAATGTTCCTCTTTTGAAACAAAGGCGATTGATTCTGGCGTGGCGTCAACAAACACTTTTAGGTGGATTCGTTCCGGCTCTTCTTCCATTGGGATCTTCTTGTCGACCATCTCCAAGGCCTTGGTCCATAATCTGGCAGGAATGAATTTCCGTCTGATTGGATTGAAGAGTGGTGAGAATCTTCTACATGTGTTAGGAATAGTTGCTAGGTAGTACGTGATGAACCCCAGGAGCTTTTCGTACATGATTTTAGGCGCATCAATTTCCCATTGTAAGCCTGGGAGCGTTATAATAGCTTTATTAAGATTTACCTTGGTCTTCGGGAGATACTCTAAGGATCTTTCGACTAGGTTTACTTGGATACCTAAGTACTTTATGTTTTGTGTCGGGATTGACGATTCTTTTGGCGTTGTTAACTTTTATATTGTTCTCGTCAGGAACTCGCAGAAAGTCTTTGATGGTTCGTTTACTTTCCTCTTCTGTATGGTTGAGCACTAAGATATCATCCAGATACACCAGGATCTTGGCTTTTATGCTTGTGTGATAGCTAAGAAAAACACTACGTAATTTGCATACCGTCTTTTGTAAGATTCCAGGTGAAAAGGCTGCGCCCATTGGTAGCCTATTGAACTGGTAGCACGTATGTCCAAGTTTGAAGGCAAAGCATGGTTTGTACGCCTCTTGAATCTTTATGCCATAAAAGGCATCTTGAATCCATCTTACAGGCCCAAGAGTATTCTACCGGAATACTGCGTAGGAGTTTAGGTGCTGATAAAGCGCAAAGTTTGGTTTGTCAAAGAGCTCTTTGGTAAAACTGAAGTTTGCTATGAAACGGAATTTACCGTTTTCTTTGGAATTACGAAAACAGGTGAGAGGATTTTTGCCTTATGGACATTCTTCTATAACTTTTGCTCCTAAGAGAGCTGGGATTACCTTGTTCGTTATGAACTTCTCTTGTGAGAAAGGTAAACCTCTGAAGGAGGAAAAGGAGAAGAACGGATTAGGAGCCATAACCTTTGGGGCATAGCCATATCTTAGGATTCTTCTGGTTGCCCTGTGTTTCATCCTTATAGGCGTCTTCCATATTGTGGCTTGACAATCAAAGGTGGCGTCGTCTGGAATCTCTGTAAGTTCAGATTTCTCCATGTTGCCTTCTAGAAACTCTAAGTTTACTGGCGATTCCAGCATATCGATCTCCGAAATGTTATCTTCGTTGTCTTCCGCTTGGTCTTTTGGAGAGAGGATATCGGAAAAGATATCTCTCCATTCTTTGGATCAAAAGCTTTCTTGTGGAGCAAGATATTCTAAATTTGTGACCATTTTGATGCCAATGTCTGGTACTAGAGGGAGTGTCTTGACATGTTCAACGAAGTCTTCTGGATTGTCGAAGGTTTTGTCTTCTGATGCTTCAATCAGGTCCTCTAGATGGTGATTGACTATGGCAGTCTCCTGTATAGGTGGGATCTCATCTAGGATCTTCCATAATTCTTCCTCGTCGAAGGAATCCTCATTTGGAAGAGCATCTAACCATACGTCGTCCACGTCGCTTTGTTCCGCAGGAACTTCGATAGGAGAAGCGATGGGCGTAGACATTAGGAATTTGTCTATCGTGTTGACTGATGCAATTGAGCTGAGTGAATCCGAACGTGTTGTCCAGAGACTAGTCATGGACTCGGATGAATAGGTGGAAGTTGGTGGGGAGGCGAAGCCCGAACTGACATTCTTCATAACAAAGGAATGCCAACTCGCCGAAGATTTCTTATTTCTTCGGTCCCTTACCTTGAAAGGGCTTCTTCCTCCTATTCACTTTAGGTGCTGCTGCTTCTTTCTTTGGAACCTCAACTCCTATGTTTAAAGACGAGGATGTCCCAAAGTGTTTGGCTGCCGCTTCCCATGTGCTTTGGGCTGCCGCCACTGCCGTGGATGCACCTTGATTCAGGAGGGCTGTATCATCATCTGAAAGGTGTTCTAGTCCTTTTTGGACTAAGTCAAAGAATAAGATGATAAGCGAATCTTTAGCATTTCTCTTATCTATGGGGAGTAGCTCGTTGAACATTTTGATCTTCTCCCTTACTAATTCTTTGGGTGTAAATTTTGCAATCACATCTGGGAAGTTTAGATCCGTTCTTGCGTAGCCAGGCTCTGCCTTCATTTGCTTTAGCCATCTCGGGCAGTGTACTCCAACGTGATCTGTGGAGCTTTCTTCTCTCGCGGGCCTGTCCTGCACCTTTAAACTTGCTAGCTCTCTTTGCAGCATTGCCAGAGCATTTTCAATGACCGAGAATCTGGCATCAGCTGATCTCGTAGTCACTGATGTGGACGCTGTGGACTCATCATCTTTGCCTTGCATTGCCTGAGAGTCAGAGGTAAGTCTTGTAGGATTACTGTCAGGCGTGGAAAGTTTTACTTCAGGAAAAAGGGAAAACTGGTCGTGCTTGGTTGCTACAGTCCTATTTATAGAGGTCTCCGGGTATTGGATCGTGATCCAGTTTTTCGTGTAGCTTCTAGAAAAGATGTCTGCTGGGTTGTCCTTAGTGTTGACGTAGGCACAATTTCTTTGTAAGATGGTAAAACTTGCTCTCGTCGATGTCGATGAGTCTTGATACTATCCCATTTAGATCTGCTTCAGGAGAGCCACCATTTTGGACGCAAGCCAGAGCCACTATTGAGTCTGAAAAATATTTGGCTTTTGGCCGAAAGTATATACCTGCGATGGTCAGAGCTAGTAGCTCTGTCATTGCTATTGGGAATTTTTCCAGTGGCATTTGCGATATAGTGTTCTTCTTTAGAGACGAAGGCTATTGATTCTGGCGTTGCGTCAACAAATACTTTTAGGTGATTCGGTTCCGGCTCTTTCTTCCATTGGGATCTTCTTGTCGACCATCTCCAAGGCTTTTGTCCATAGTCTCGCAGGGATGGAGCAATTGTGCCTTCTCGATGAAAACACCCTATGGTACCTTTACTAATAGGTTAATAAAGAATTTTTCTATAGTTTTTTCTCTATTTACTAATATACATTAGTAACAATTACTAACATTTTTTTCTCGTGTATAAATTTTCATAAGTTTTCTATGCCCCACTGAAAAATCCCTTGCCCCACCGGTGTAGCATGTGCCCCACTTTTGGGAAACACTGTTCTAAACGAAAACAACATTCATTTACATAATTGTTAAGAAGATATATTACGCTAATTTATTTTCACCAATTTGTATATATAGTTTTTATAAGTACAATATAAAAATAGTAATAAAAAGTTTGAGAAATAATTCTTTGAAAATAAATTTGATAAACAAACACGTAATTTTCATCCTTTATTTACAATCTTTCTCTTTTCTTTTGAAGTTTATTATTCGTGATCGCAGAAAAACCAATTTTTGAAAAGATAATATGATCGGAATTGTAGCACCAATTTGACAGCTCTGATACTAAATCGAGAATACTGAGTTAAAAGAGAGAAATCAAATTCTGATTACTCAAACATTGAGAAGCAAGTTTTGTGAACAGCGTCATTTTTCAAATCTATCAAATTCTCTTCTTCATTCGATGTTAATTAGTAGACTTTATATCATAATTGGGAGATGGTTTGATGATCCTCTCGTGTGCTGGATGTTCAAATGATGGAAAGTATTTGGAAAACAATACTAAAATTTTTAAATTATTTTTTCTATTTCGATGTATTTTTTATAATTCGGTAAAGAATTCAGGGTAGAAGCAATCAAGCCCCAAGTTCTAACACACCCAACCAGAATTTGAGTTTTTCGTTTTGAGATCTTAATTTTTCCACTGAATTGTAATATTATTTTCATGTACCTTGGAAAGTTAAATTCAAAACGTTCAACTTTCAAAAATATTAAATAAAAACCACTAGCCATCATTATTAAAGAAATCCATATTCAGAGATTTCGTAAAAAAAAAAACTTAAATGGCGTTGCCCTTAAGAGCCACCGTATTTCACTATCGTATAGTAAACACTTGATGTGAGGATCGAATTATTTAGGAAATTGCTTTTATGTAATTTACTGTTTTGACAACAGAATTCGCAATTTTCAAAAGATGATCGCATAAAAAATTTGATACTAAAACCTTTTTCTCACGTTGCATAGATGGAGCAGCGTCAGATAAATACTTACACAGTTTAACCAATCCATTTTTCTCCACTTGGCATTTTGATCGACTATCTTTTTGTTTTTTTTCTTTCAATTCCTAACATAAGAATTGATTACAATTATTTTGTCGCATTTAATCAAACGTAAAAAATTAGTTGTGCTTTGTTGCTGATATGTGTTGTTTCATCAACTTGCAACGCCCACGGATTTTCAAAGCTATTTTTGTTGCATCAAAATGTTCAATAAGCTGGTTTATATTATCTTCTGACATGTTTTGATTTTTTTCGAGAAATAGTGTGAGAAGATAAAGGAATTTTCCCATTTGTTTGATAAGTCTTATCACCTATGATTGCTCAACATTAATATCTAAATCAGGCAAGATAAGATTTTCAGCATTAAAGTGTGGTTTTTTTCTGCAAGGTAGAGCAATTTTATAACTTACAATTTGAGCTTTTTCAGAAATTGAGTAGAACTTTTAATAGATTATAATTTTAATGATTTCGACGTAAAGTATTCTTTTGATTTGCTTTCATGTTTAGATGTAATTTTTTTGCTTGCTAAATGACGGTGAAGCTTGATGGAACCATTGCTTAATTAGAGAGTATAGGTAAGTGGGATTGAATTGTCTATTTTAGACACTATAAAGCCATATAGAATGTATTCATCTTTTCTTTTTGATGATGTTGATATTTAATTTTTAGTTCTTGATTAGGATGCCTTACTTGACTGATATTTTTTGATCCTAGAAAAATTTATCCATTATTTATTTAAAACTTAGCCAAGCTAAAATTTTTAAATAATTCAAAATGAAAAATTAGAACTAAAAAATGAAATTATTACTTAAATATTGAAAATTAAAAAAAACTATTTTTATTTTAGATATAAATAAAATGTTTTGACCGAGAAGAACTTCGCTACATTTACGGGAATAAATCATAGGGAATAGTTCCTATCATTCATAACTTTTGTAAAAAACTGTTCTTATTATGGATACAGTGATCATGATAAAGCCTTGGTGCCACACATAGTATTCAAGGCATGCATCTATTATCTGCGTCAATGGACCAAACAAGAAGAGTTGTCTGAAGTTTGAGATTCCTATAGTTGGAAGGAGCCGAAAATCATTACATTGATTACTTTCTTTTGCACTTTTGATCAACACAATAAACAGCTAAGATGAAATTATAGTTCCTGTCTTTAGAGATTTTTATAACATTAGTGATGAAGATTCCTTTAGTAGTTAACATAATGAAAAAGAAAAGAAGAATAAGTAATTATTAACGATGATGCTCCGAATCCTTTGCCCAAAACAGGTCCCCGTATACCAAATGATCTCGTTCGTGATCTCAGCTTGTCAAAGTCTTTTGTCGAACTATTATGTACAGATTGAAGCAAAAAACCTCCTCTCTTACAATCCTTACATCACTTTTACCACAACAAAGACGTAAAAAGTAGCTTCATTTTCTTTTGTTCAGCTTCTGCAGAAGTTTGAAGTGTCACAGTACTGAGAACCCCAAATTGGAGGCTGTTCATTGACAACAAGCGATTGCTGAAATGTTCACCTTCACAACTGCAACAGTTTACTTATGTACCCTTTCCTCACTCGGCTACACTGAAGGAAAAGCATGAAGCGGTGAAAAAATCGCTGGAAAAAATTTGTTATCAACATGAATGATTTATTTGTGTTGACCTGAAGATGACAATTTTTTGTTAGGACTTAGGACTGTAGGCCAACTTCGCTGAGTACTCATGCTTTCTGTGCATGTGGAATAGTTGGGGTTACCACTACTCCAAGCATTACACGAAGAAGGATTGGCCTGTGCAAGAGTAATTGCTGCCGCGCAAACAAAGACGTCATCAACAACCCTTTTGTGACAGTGACGAGTTACTCCTTCTTTCGCTGCACATCAAGTTTAGCTTGATTAATAGATCATCAAGTACTGGACAAGGATGGTTACTGCTTCACATACTTGTGTAGGCTTTTCAAATTTAACCATATCTTTGATGGTTCTCAAATCCGTCAACTCATCGGAGATCTGAATTAAAAGAGCTCAACCAACAAAGTGGAACGGGAAGCGTTGATCTTTGTTCTGGTTGTGAAAACTTTCCTTGTAACAACAAGGCTGAGGCTATGCTGAACTTGTCGGCAATATGCTGTCTGCTTTCAGAAAGCTAGGATGCCAAGTTCATTTCTTATTTTCAAATATGGATCGGTTTCCTGAGAATCTGGGATCGATGTACAACGAATAAGGAGAGAAATTTCATTGGTAGATGAAAAAGATGGAGATCGGATATCATCGACCCTGGGATGCAGTGATGGTAGCTGATTACTGTTGGACTATTTAGGAGAAATATCCCTCTCTGTGAACATTCTAGAAGTTCGAATAAACGAGAAGTTCATGCCGTAGATTTTATACCATGCTGTCGTAACGTTCGATTTACATTTTATCTTTATCAATGTCTATATTTTCAATTTACGAAATCGTAGTTTATAACATTTAATTAAAAAATTGTATTAAAAACACTTTTTTTCTAAAAAACTATTTTCTGCTAAGGAATATTATCAAAAATCAAGCAATAATACGACAAAAATGTAATCAATTTAAATTCAGAAGTTTGAATTTTTTAAAAATCAGCTTAGACATAAAAGTCTGGCCTAATCGAAGGAAACGGATATCTGTTTTCGGATTTTGCGTTTCAAAAAATTGGTCCAAAATCGGTTGAAAAAAACATAAAATTTACAAAAAATTTAATCTAGAATGTTATTTTGCAGGATACATTTTTATTATGAAACATGCAAAGAAAATCAGTTTTCTTTAAAGATTGAAATATCATAAATTAACTTTTTTAACCTACACTTTGAACGAATTATGAATGAAAATTTTTTTTTTGAAACTTAAAAATTAAAACTTAAAATAAATTATTTTAGGAAAATAAAATTTGCCTTGAGTTAAAAATTCAATTCTATTAATCTTCAAAAAAAACGTTGCAGTACAGTATCAATTTCTCACGGCACACACAGTTTAGCCCACTCAGATCTATACATACACACACACAGTGGGGGATCCAGAAATCTTTTGTGTGTGGGGGGGGGGGGTATACTAATATTATCAAAATATTTTACACATTTTATTAGGGAAGAAATTTGAAAACGTATGTAAAATAAATGATTAAAATTATATTACAAAGTCTTTCTCTTCTTTCTTTTTGCTTTGAAAATCGATCAATGACTTCATCAATTTTGATTTCTATGTTAGGGTGGACTCCAACCTTAATTTTTCTTGAATAGATTGCTGGTGGGGGGGGGGTTATGCATCTCCCTATCCCCCTTCTCGGTCCATCCCTGCACACACATACATACATATTTTTGACATTCTTGACATAAAATTTCCTATTTAATTGTATATATACATCTAGACATACATAGATACATACGAATACAAACATACACTAATAGATTCTGACATTAGACACCCATACACTGAAATACCTAAATCTCAAAAACAGCGCTATAGCCAAAAGGTAAAGCTTTGTGTCCAGGAAAACACTTTGAGGTTTCTTTTTCTTTTAAAATGTTAATCATATTTATTAGTCTGGAATATAGAATGCAGTCTTAGAAATGTTATCCATGAATATTTATTTCTTGTTATCTCGTATTGTTTCATAAATAGTAACTCAGAATAAGCGAAATCTAAATTCCATTCACTTCTTTTAAGGCAAGTTACGGCTTGCATAATTTCTTTATCTGTCTACACCATCATTCACTTTGTTTATCAAGTATAATTCAATTATTCTCCTTTCATTGTATTTTAGTGTTATCCCTTCGTTAGCTTTCTATTTCTGTATTGAGATCAGTTAAAAATTCTTTCATTATATAAGATATGTATTTTCCAAGATGTTCAATAAAATTTTTCTTTAATTAATCTTACTATACTGTTATATTTACTGGAATTCACAGAAATAATTTGTTTCTGGACATTTAGGTATTCATTCATATATAATGATATTCCTTAATGTAATTCAAATTTTCATAAAATAAGATTTTGAAACCCCAAATGTTGTAGGAAATTCAGTATATTTTTTAAAATAATGAGAGCTATAGAGTGATTTTGTCTTCTTTTGGTTTTACATGGAATATTTCAAATAAGTCTTTATTTGCCTTTGCAAGTATTTTGACCAATTTTCCGGCATGTTTTACTTTACCTATAGTTTAAAACAAATTGTGTACTATTTTGATAGTTAAGGTGCTTTTAGCTAAAATAAATCAAAATAGGTTAGGGTGCACTTGTGAAACTAGTATGCTTGTGTTAATCTTAGCATATTCTTTTAAATTGTGGTATAATATAATAGAGTTATATATAAGCTATTATATAAATGGGTATTTTGATAGAATTAGATGTCACAATGCAATGAAGAAAGCTAGCTTGTTAATTTTTTCTTATTCTATGAAATTTTTTATCTAAGCAATATATCTATTTAATATATTTTTATAATTCGATAATCAATATAAGATTTTTTTCCTTAGTTCCAAAGTTTTACTGACGTTTTGCAAATGATAAAAGATATTTTGTTTTGGTTTTTATTCTGCTATGAAGTAAGTTTTCCATAATTATTAAAAGTTAAAACAAAACGAATATTTAAAATTCAATAAAAATTTTACTAATTTTAATTGCAAATACAAGGGAAATTGAAAGGACGCTGTCTTTGAGTTAAATCATGGGTTAATTCTTGGAATAGTAACGAGTAAGATGGCTATAAGAAAGCTTAAGATATGTATTCTACACAACAGGAATGACTATATAGCGTTTCATTATTAAAGAAAGATGAAGGCAGCGTGGAGTGTTTTGCACCAAATTTGATTGTCAAAAATTCACTATTTCTAAAATACATTTAGATAGGCATCGAACTTTTAATGTAAAAGCTAACTTTAGCGAATGGCACTAGTGGTCTCGTCTTCGATTCACGATCCTGACATCCGTTTTATCTGTCCAGTTTTAGAAGAATATTCTGCCTTGGATCCGATACCGACAACTAATAAACTTCTTTCTCGTTTGCTTCTTTGTAAATCTCTCTGAAGATTCTTTCATTTTTGAATTATTTTTTTCAAATTTACTACTCTTGTTAGAACGAATCTTTATGAAGGATTCCATAAATTTTTTATTGACATTTATTTAATATAGCCTGTAGCTATACGGACACTTTATTGCACTTAAAATGGAAATATAAATATTATTTATTATTACTTTATATTTTTTCTGAATTCATCTTCTAAGATACAAAAAAATTAAAAGATAATACTGGATGACTGAAATTCTAAATTCATTCATGCAATTTATTAAAGTTATAGTAAAGTGTTTTTTATGAACATCAACGCACTAACTATTTTTAAATTGTTCTATCTCTATATGCTTATGTTAACCTGCATTGAATGTTTATTCCTCATTAAAAAGTGATTTAAAAATTCAAATGTTGCACAAAAGTAACACTTGGCATAGGTGTGTACAACGATTGATATTTCTTGAAAATTCGAACATAACAGTCTTTTGATGACCTGATTCCTTTCTATTTATCCGTTCTTTCTTCATCATAAGCAATCATTTCTAATTGTTGTCTATCCTTTTTGCCTAACGCAGTGCCACATCACGGCAATAACGTGTATTTCTGCACATCTTTAGTTCGCGAGATTTATTTGATGTCATTTTTAAAATGGAATAATCAAGTCAGCTACAAATTAGAGATGTATCAGATGTGAAATTTCTTGCATCCGCTGATGGGAATGCGGATGCGGATATCAAATTTGCAATTCTAGCGGTTGCGGATATCATAATAGCTACTCTAAGCAAACACAAGTTTTATACTTCTTAAAAATTTAGAGAGAAGATGTCAATGTACATGCATAAAAATTTTGGATAAAGTAAAAATTGAAAAATTCTGAAAAAACTTTGCGGCAAATTAAAAAACGAACAATGCCTCATTATTTAATAATCATTACTTAAAACATGATGATAACTTATTTTCAAAAACCAAAAAGTTATTAAAAAAATCAACATTACCAATATTGGAGGTTGTTAGTTATATCACAGCGAGTGCGCACATATCCAAATTTCACAAACTAAACAGAAAAAGGTTACTGAGATTTGGAAATGCCGTATCTATTTTTTACGGGAGCTGAATTCGGAAAGCAGTCGTTTATTTATACTTTGAATATTTTACGAACATTTTTTGCTACTTGTTTGTTGTCTCTTCTTCCTACTACCACCACCTTTAAAAACAGTTTCTGATTAACTTTATAAAAAAATTACAAAATATTGTAACTAATAGAATAATAAAATGCAATAATGATAATAGAATAATTAAAAAAAATTTTTATTTAAAAAAAATAAACGATATCATTTAAAATTACCTAACCCACTAACTAATTTTGAGGCCATCTGCTTAACACACTGCATAATTAACTAAGTAACTAACTGACCAACCATCTGCTTACCCTTTGAGGACCATAATTTTCAGAACTTAACATCTGTTTTCTTTTTTAATCGAATTTTACATCAGACGGTCTTCATTTCTTGGTTCACCGCTGTCACACTGATCCTCAAAGGGTTAACTATCGAACTACTATCTAACAAATTAACTAGTTAATTGAATCGATAACTTAAAAGCTTAAGTTAGTTAGTTGATCCGATAGTTGGTCAGTAGATTTTTTGTTTAGTCAGTGAGTAAGTTAGTTTTAAAATATTTTGTCAATTTTTTCTTCTAACATAAATAGATATATCATCTTTATCGCACAAGATAGCTATGCTGTAATATGCATTATAAAAGCAAAGATTTTTAGTGCGGGTTGGATAACCAATAAGTAAGCGGGTTGGATAACCAATAAGTAAGGAATTTTTATTGAAATATTCTTTTAAAAAAATCAAAAAATATTAAACTTTCTGTTCATATTTTGTTAGATGTAAGATTTGTATACCTCATACGATGTTACAAAATTGTTGCCTATAATTTTGCAATTTTTCATAATTCTCAAATAATCAAAATAAAAAATCAAGGAATCGAAAAATATTCTTACAATATATTGAAGAAATATTTTTGGTGTATGAAGAGTTTTAGGAAATTCTCTTCTGTTATGTAATGATATATTCTCATAACCTGTACGGTTGAACGCGGGTAGAAAATTTTATTTATCATCTTCAACCTCTATGCTATGAGGGTTCATCTCAACCTGTCAGTTCATATTTTGTTAGATTTGAGATTCTATGAGAGAAATTGATAATGAAATTTAGAATGGTCTTGTATTGTATGGATGTAATTCTTTATTTTTGATAAAAAATTTATTGAAAGGATCATCAGAAGTAAAAATGAGGTTTGATGAACACTAAGATCAAATGTAAAGTTAAAGTTAAAATTGGAGTCAATGAATTTGAAGAACTTGAGCTGAATTCTGTTAATTCCATTCAAAAGAGTAAAATTAAAGTAACCCCGAAATGTTTGCGTATCTAATGTAAGAAAATTGTGGAGTGATAAAGAATACTCTTCGATTCAATTAAAAGAAATCGGCGAATTTTTAAGAAAAGGGCTGAAAGCGGAAGAAATTTCAAAATTAACAGATTTATACAGAAGGCGGGTCCATGATAAATTTTAGGAGAGGGTCACACCAACATATTTAAAATGTTTAACTCTAGCAATTGAAATATTATAATCATATTGTCTCTTTTTTTTTTTTCTCTATTTGCTCTAAACAAAAATGGCGGATAATTTTAACTAAGTTTTATTTGTAAAGGTGTTTTGTTGGTTATTATAAGTACAGCAGAGTTTTAAACTATTGTTATTCGTAGT
This sequence comes from Nectonema munidae, assembly GCA_030549495.1. NCBI lineage: Eukaryota > Metazoa > Nematomorpha > Nectonematoida > Nectonematidae > Nectonema > Nectonema munidae. The sequence continues at coordinate 4,529 of JAUIRK010000040.1, read as the reverse complement.
AATAATACTTTATTTCTCTTCTGGTTTCCTTTTTCAAAAGTATTACTTCCTAAAATATTATTTCCTTAAAATATTATTTCTATTTTTCCTAAAAATTTTCGCGACATTTTTTTTCTCTCTCCATGAAAAAAGTCAAAGACCTTTGGTCGTGCTTCTTTTGTAAAGATTTCTTCATGTATGATATGGCTCACTGTCATTCATGTGGAGAATGGTTTTGTTACGATTGTCAAAATCTTGATAAAGAATTTAGTGAAGTCATCGATAAATTTTTCCATTTAGGAATAAGATGGTTAAGTAAGTCATGGATTTCTTCTCCTTCTTCACAAACAGAATCCAAGAAAGACAAACCAAACAATTCCCAAATTTTTAAAACACTTCAACAAAGCTAGAACATAATTAAAATCTTTCCCTATGTTTACCCAACAAAAGAAAATAAATCCAATGAATATGCTGTTGAAAGGCCTTTATATTCAGATGTGGTAAAAGCTCGTATTAAATCAATTAATCGTATCTACTGAAAATAATGATCGAGAGAAACTCTTGTCAAGCTTTGATGAAAAATTGACCGTCCCACTAAAAAAAGCCATCAATCTTAAAAACTCAATTGTTTTAAATTTTCCAAACAAAGTATCATCTGATAAGGCAAAAGAAATTATAGAGAGTTGCACAACAAAAATCATCAAAGAAGTGAAATTTTATCCTAAGTTTTTTTGTTAGTTCCTACATCATTCGACAATGAATCCATAGTTTCTTCTATTTTGTCAAAAAATGATGGTCTTCAAACTATTTTGGACAGTGGTGGTATGATGCAATTTTTTGACTCTCTAAACTGGTTCAAGGATCAAAATTTAAAGATTGCGGTACCAAAAGTATCTTCTTCTGTTTTTAAATACATTAGTATGTGCAACTATAGACCGTTTTTTGGTTTGTTTCATTCTAGGTCTTACCTTTATTCATATAAACAGTGCTCTAACTGTTGTTTAATGGGTCATACAGCATCTGGAGTGTAAGAATACGAGTGTTTGTAAGTTTTGTAGTGAAAGTCATAACGGTAGTTCATGTACAGTCACTGAATCTGAATACAAATGTGCTAACTGTAATAAAAGTAAATGCCCAGACATTAATCATTCAGCATTTAACAAACTTGTAAATTTGTCCAGAAAGAAATCAACTTTGTTAAAAAACATACTGTCTATGACTACGAATAATTTTTTAGGTATATCTAATTTTAATGATATATTTTCTTTTTTAAACATATTCGATGATAACATTAATATAAAATCTAGTTCCTTTCTAACCCCTCGATTCGGTTATAGAAACTAATGAATTAAATATTATTGTCTTAATATTCAATCATTAAGAGCAAAAATTTTCTCAGAGTTAGAAGTACTTATAAGTACGTTAAACTGGCATTCCACCCACCCTATATCGGTTATATGTTTGCAAGAGTCTTGGCTCAGATTCTGATTTTTTCTAGTTTTACTTTTGCCTCTAATATATTTTTATCATCGCCGAGAGTTATCTCAAAAGAAGCTGGGGTTTATGTTTTTTATTCATGAAAATTCCTCATATAAAATCTTTAGTTCTGGTAGTTTTGAGTCTATTGCTGAGTATTTTTGCGTGGAACCAATAAATTAATAGACGTTTTTTTATGCTGCATAATTTCTATAGACTACCAACAAATATATCCATGGTTGAGAGTCTTTTTTAACGACCAGTCTGAAATCTATCTGAATCAGCTTCCTCTCAATTTTACTAATATTTTAATTGGAGATTTTAATTTCAATCTTTTTAATATTGAAAGTCGAGCTATTAATAGGTTTTTCATCCCCTTGTGTATCTCTCATTCGATGCTTCCTACAATTACTACTATGGCCCGTCCGAATAGTGACACCTTACTGGACAATATCTTGATACCAAATCGTCAAATTTGATTATTCAGCATTTGTGCATTTGAGATACAAACATATCAGACCACTACCCTATTTGGTTATCTTTAAAACATGCTTCTCTTTCAAAAACTAAAAATAATTCTTTCTTTGATGAAAAAGTTTTTTTAAAGCTTAGTTTTCTGAATATGATTGGATCTCTTTTGTTAATCAAGAAGAAAACGATCCCTCTTATTTGTTAAGCTCTCTTATTTCAAAAATCTCAGAATTAAAAAATTTATCAATGAAATGTTTTTTCTAACCCTCCATACTAGGAAAATAAAAAATAGTTGGGTCAATGAAAACCTTATAGAATTAATTAATAAAAGAAATAAGGCCTACTCTAAATGGAAAAAATCAAAGACTTACGAATTAAGAGATATCTTTGTCTTTCTGAGAAATCAAGTTAAATATACGGCCAAAAATTTAAAAAGAAATTATTTTGAAAAATACTAAGTAATAATAAGGATACAAAGTTTACCTGGAGAATTATTAATTCTTTTGAAAGCCTAGAGCCAAGTCTAAAATCTCCCATATGGTTGTTAATGATGTCGAAGTATCAAGGGATGTTTCTATCTGTAAACTATTTAGTGATTACTTCGCTGAAAGCTTTAATAGTACTTACGTACACAAAGATAGTACACTTACCCTTGAATCTAAATCTTCAACATTTTTTCTCAAAGATATCTCTATGAATGATATTCTTTTGTCCTTCAATTCTTTAAAAGGTAGTCGCTCTGAAGATGTGTATGGCCTATCAGTTTATGATTTGAAAAAAGTTCAAAACTACATTGCACATCCCCTGATGAAATCATTCAACTTATGCATCCAGAATAACACCTTTCCTGAAATTTTGAAAAGTACCAAAATAATTCCTGTCCACAAAAAAGGGTGACAAAAGTGATGTTGTAAACTACCGACCTATATCAATCGTAAGTTCTGTCTCAAAAGTATTTGAAAAAATTATTCACAAACAGCTCGATAACTACCTTACAACTCACAACCTCTTATCTCCATTTCAATTTGGATTTAGAAAGCACTATTCTACAGAAATTTTGCATACTTACTTCTTGAACTGCGTAATCTCTTCCCTTGACAGAAGAAACCAAGTTTGTTCTCTGTTTCTAGATACAAGCCGCGCGTTCGACTCCCTACCCCATTCCTTACTTTTGTCCAAATTAAGACTATATGGTTTTACTGATGCCACTATTGAATTCTTCAAATCGTATCTTGAAAACAGATCTCAAAGGGTCTATGTCAATGATTGCATATCTGATAAAAAGAAAGTGATTTCTGGAGTGCCTCCAAGGTACAATTTTAGCCCCAGTTCTTTTCAACATCTTTATGAACGACATTGCTAGTGTCACATCAGATGCAAGAGTTCTAATGTATGCGGATGACATAACAGTACTTTTGGAACATGAAAATTTAAATGATCACTTTCTCGAGAGAAATGTTAGGATGTTACAAAATTGGTTTATGCAAAATGGCTTGTCTTTGAACAAAAAAAAGTCTAAATATATTTCCTTTTCGTACAGATTTGGCTATACTCAATATGCAAACTACTTAAGAAAAGCTTGGTTATGAAAAGGTTAACGAATTTAATTACTTGGGTTTGATTGTCAAGAGGAATCTCTCTTGGCAAAGCCATTTATCTCATATCTTCTCACAAATTGGCTTATATCTCTGGTATTCCTAAGACAAGCCAAAAGATTCCTCCCTACTAAAACACATGTATTCTTTATAAAACCCTTTTTCTACCTCATCTTAGATACAGCATATTCAACTGGGGACATACAAAAGACACAACTCTCTTTTTCATTACAAAAAAAAACACTAAGAGTTGTCTTCACCTTCATCAATTTCTCATACAAACAGAATATTTCACGAACACCACTTGTCAAATCTGAAGATATATAATTTCAATGTAAATAATACGTTGTACAAATTTTTAAAATAATATGTTGCCCCCTAATTTTCAACATATTTATCTCCTTTTAACTTTGAGAAAAACAGAAGGTCTCTCGTTTTTTTGTTGGTAAAATGTCTATACCTTTGATAATTGTTTCCAGAATCAAGAGAATGCTTTACCATACAAAAATTTCTACACTCTACAATACCAATGAACTTTTTTTCAATCAGTTTTTACAAATATTAAAGCATTTCAAAAGATGGTCTTAGCAAATTTTATTAACTACTATATTGCACCAATCACTCAATACGTATCATCAAATTGTTTCTTTGTAAAGCATGACACTTCTTATCCTAATGGATTCTAAATACCTGTTAGGAATGTAATCTATTCTTAATTATAAGGTGTGTTTCTTTTTCTTTTCACTTCCTCATCTAAAATATTTATTTTACCAATGCGATTCGCTTTTCATGCATTTTCCAACATATATTCCCTGTTAACATCAAGATTTTAAAAGCAGGTTGATGTCTCTTTCAGCGGTTTTAATGGCCTTTGATACCAACCTTCAAAAGTAAATTTTGCCTTTAATCTCCTTATACTTTTGGTTCGATGCCGATCTATCCATATTTATTTTTGTTCGCAAATTTCTTTTAAAATATATACTTTTGAAAATAAAATTATTATTATTA
>JAUIRK010000039.1:0-25217 GCA_030549495.1 Nectonema munidae | reverse complement strand
GCTATTTTAACGCCCTCTACACATTTTTGAAAAATTTTCAAAAAGTGATTATATTAGGTACTCCTTTGAAAATTAAAAATATATACAGTTTTGAAGGCATAAAACATTATATATTTGATTTTTTTTAATAATCATGGCTACATTTTAAAAATGGCAATCAAAATTTGATTGATGAGGATTATATCCAATAAAATATTCCTTCAAATTATGCATAAAATGTATGTTTTTATACTAAATCGACCATGCTGGTTTCGTTTTCGTACTCAATTTTTTGCATTTTGAGGTCTTTGGTAAGTGTCAATCAAGTTTTATCTGTTTTTACAGAAAATTAACAATACTGGTTTCATTTTTGGACTCACTTTTTGCATGTTGGGCATTGAAAATATCTGAAAGCTTGAATCAAATTTGCGGTTTACGTCTGAAAACTATCTCCAAAAATATCTTCGAAATTCTAAATAAAATATCTGTTTTTATACCAAATTTACTATGATTATTTTATTTCTGTACTCTATTTTGGCCAATATGGTTAAAAATATCTGTAAGTGTTCATTGAATTAGTATGTATTAGTGATGGGACGATTAATCGGAATCGTATCGGAATATCGGAAATTTTCTCTAGCATCGGGGAGTGGAAATATTTCAACTCGCTCCGATACCAAAACGATTCCAAGTTAATACGTTACATTGATTTCCTTTACTTAGGATTTTATTGTATAAATGATTTTACTACTTATTGTGTAGAATCACTTGATTCGACAAAATTATTTAATTATAAAAAAATGTAACATTTTTTTGTGTTAATTGTGCATTATTATGTTTAAGCTACTTTTTTTGTAAATTTTGTGTTATAATTTTATATAAAAAATTGTCATGTACATTTTAAATGCTAACACCGCATGTATCGAACTATGAGCAATTTGTCTAGTGCGGGACACAAGCCCAACGCACAACCCACTCACTTAAATACATTAGTTCAAATAAATTTTATTTAAATAATAAATATTCTAAAATCTCATTGTGTAAGTCGGATGTGTCGATCATTCGCTTAAATCGAGGATGATACTGGTCCCCATCGCATTTAAGAACTAATAACATTGTAGAAACTTTTCTTAACTCCAAGTGATAATGAGCGAAGCGTTGAATTCAATTTCATTTTTGAAAATGTTTTACTGAGATTAAATAAAGAGAAATTCAAAATGAGAAAGAAAACAAGAAAAAGAAGTCATCAATTTTATATATAACAACAACTCGAAAACTAGAGACTGAAATTACGAAATATTTAAAATATAAATTAATAGAAAAAAAAACAAGTCCGTTTGAATGGTGGAAAGCCAACAAAGAAGACCTTCCAATATTGGCGTTTTTTTTCAAAAAAGTATTTATGTGCTCCGCCTTCTTCAGTTGAAAGTGAAAGAGTTTTTAGTATTGGAGGAAATATTTATTCTCCTAAAAGAAATCGCTTAGAAACAAAAACAGGAGAAATGCTTATGTTTTTGCACTATAATTTACGAAAGCTCCAATTTAATTACGATTGATTCAAAAGATCTCTATGTAATATTAATAAAATTTTATTCTATCATTATAAGCTGAATATGCTTCTCACGACTATAGTTTTTTAATTTTAAACATTTTAACTCAAAATTTTCAAAAGTGGATTATTTATATAATTTTGCTTTCATATTGAGGATATTTATTCGCAAAAAGTGATAGAAATTAATTGAAGTTCAAAATAATATTAAAAAGTTATTTCAAGTTGTAATATTTTAGAATCGGAATTGTATCGGGAATCGTATCGGGAACAGGTATATTAAGTAGAATCGGAATCGTTATTAATTTTGGTATCGTCCCATCACTAGTATGTATGCATTAAAATCTTTCAAAAAAAAAACCATTTCTGTAAAAAAAATCAGAAAATTGTTATATATTAGTTATATAGTAAAAATATTATTTTTAAATATATTTTGGCTTACAATACTTTCTGTGGAGTATGAAATATTTAATTAAAAAAAAAGAAAATCAATTTTAAAGATTAGTATGAAGAAGGAGGCAACGTGAAAACAAATTGAAAAGAGAACGTGTGATAAAAAAAAAGTATGTATCTTGTCTAAATGGAAGATCTACCAGGTTTCAATGAGCTAGAAAGTGGTGCAATGATCTAATATTGGGTGCTTCGAAAAAGATTTTGACCGTAAAAAAGAAGTTCCGCTTTGGCAAATGAAAAATATTTACATCCATAGCTTTATCAGCTAAGATTAGTATCATTTCACTAAGATGGGTAGGAAATTTGAAAATTTTGAAACGACAGTTATCAAAACTATTACAGATGCCAAAAATTTAGGTTAAATTTGTCCTTTATTTTATGTGAAAGAGAGACTCTTTTAGATGAAGAATGTGAGCAATTTTTTGTAATTGAATAATGAACATATACTAATAAAAAACTTAAGATAATAAAGAAGATTCTTTCTTTAATCAGAATGCATTGAAAGCGGGTAAAAGGTTTTTTCAAACACACATTGAAGAAAATAAATTTCTAATGAAAAAAGAGCTACTAAGAATGAATAGCAAAATTAAATACTGAAAAGTATAGAAGATATGACGTAGAGACTATGAGCCGATAACGAATTTGTAGCCAAAAGGATGGAGGTCCTATCGAGATACCTAATTTACTAACAAATGAAATATTTTGAGTGAATTAAAGACCTAAAGTTAGTTTATTAAATGAATTAAGAAAATAATTAGTTAAGAAATACTCTAACTAGAATTTATTTTGAAGTTTATATATTTGACACTGATTTACAAGTTTAATCGATTTTTTGACAGGTTTTATTGATTTCATAACTTTTACGTTTTTTTTGTTCAAAACACTTTTATTTAAAATGGCGTCCTAAAGATTAACATCAAACAATGCCATGGATTTTTTCGTTTCTAAATTGCAAAGTCTTTTTGACAAAGTTGAATCTATTACTAAAAAAGAAATTAAATATGAAATAGATGATATAATACAATATGCTTCAAACCAATCTTCTGTTTTCAACAAAGTATCGGATATAAGTGAAAAATAGAATCTATGCAAAAAATATAACCAAAAATAGAATTATTTAATCGAAAATAAGAATCATATTCTGATGCAGTAAAAACTAAATATATTTTGAATGTTAAAAATCAAGAAAACAAAAATACAAATCCGGAACAGATTTTATCCTGTCTTGATAATGTACCTATCAATTACTCTAGAAAACGAAAAGCAAATATTAAACTTTATTTCCTTGATAAGTGCAAAATGGATGATGCAAAAAATTTATTGAAAGAAAATAATATTGAATCAGAAAGACAAAAATTAATCAAGCCTAAAGTTAGCTTAATGGTTTCCAAAGATATTGACAACAAGGATTTGATTCCTTTAATATTACAAAAGAATCCAGTAATAGAAATGCATGTTGAAAATGGAAGAAAGTTTAGCTTACTCTTCAATTATAATTCTAAACACACTTTATTTAAAATTGTTGTAATTGTTTGTGATCCGATAATATACAATTATTTAGAAAGTAATCATTTATATTTATACTTACAATATCGACAAATAAGATGTCAAGAATACATATTGAGCAAACGATGTAGTAATTGTGCTAAAATTTGTCATAGTTCAAAATCATGTTATGATAAAAAATGCTGTACATACATACTGTTCGGATTTAACTCATAATGGTAAAGATGGTCCAGAGAAGGGTAACAAGGAAAATCTCAAATGTATTAATTGTATATATGCCAAAGTATAGAGGAATTCAAATGCGCATCACTAACTCTCGATTTTTACCGACGCCTCAAAATCACTTAACAAAGCCACCGCTGCTTGCGCCTTTTTAATCACAATACAAGTATTCCTTTCTTCATACAACAAATGCAGACAGACAATAACACCTGCGCATACGAAACTGAAGCCCTAGCACTCCTAACATCATGCAACCACATCATTGATAACCTAATCATCTTTACATCCAAATTCAAACACATAATCTTTTTCATAGACTCACAAAACATAATAAAGACCTTCAACTTAACAGAAAAATCCCCCTTTCAACACTAAGCCTATCCAAAAAATTAATCAACCTAGTGCCATCTAGTATTGATTCTGAACCGAAGCGCCACTCGCCTTTCTGTTCTTCTGAAGACAAACTAAATTACAAAACAGTAGAAACAACATATCAACACACAAAGCGCATCACGTTCTCGAAACAATTTTTAAAGATGGCTATAATGTTCCAGTTTAATTACAATCAGGTATATGGAAATAAAATCAGAGAAGGTAAAAAAATGAAAATAATTTGAAAAATTACAATTTCTATTCAATTTGATGGTAAAAGGTTACGGGAAGAGGAAAGTTGTTTTGCTAAAAATACCATGACTGAAATAAAGCTTGGTGTTTTAAAATGCCCAAATGGTACTGCTAAGGGTATTCACAAAGAACTACATAATCTGATCGACGAATACACTGCTTGGAAAAATATATGCATGATAATCTACGACACATCTGCCATAAATTCTGGTTTGCAGGGTATTGTTAAATTGATCCAGGATCATGTCATAAGCAAAAAGCCACAGTACATCGGCTGTCAACATCACGTACTCGATCTGCTTCTAAAACACGTAGTACTCTTTTATTAACTACTCTTTTATTGACGAAATATCGAAGAACTACAATTCTCTTAGAGCCAACTACCAGGTTCTTCCAACAGATGATGTTAACACATGCGCAAACCTGGATGGCCGGACGACTTCAAGTTTTCGTATGAACTATGCCAGGCATATCGTCACTACAAAACAACTTTAACCCATTTAAGACCAAGCAAAGCAGACGATATCTAAAAAAACGCAGACGATTTTTATTCAAAGTCATTGAAAAAAGCAGACGAAGATGAAATTACTTATGTTCCAAAATAGGAACATTGGTCGTAAATGGGTTAAAGTGGCGCAAAATATACTGAAAGAAACTCCCGAACATACATCAAGCAAGATGGAATTCCCGTGCAATATACGCTCTTATAGCATTTTTCCTTTTGCCCGATTGGCATAGCATCCTCGGAACAGCATGCGAGTTCATCTCTTATGAGTGGGCTCATGCTTGGTTTCATACGCAGCATTACAACGAAAGAATTTTTAACGAATTGTTAACTTCACTAAACAAGACAAAGTGCAAGAAGGCAATAAATTGCTTGAGGAGACACTGGAAAGTTGAAAAATCTATAATTGATATTTCAAGATCCAACCAAAATACTGAACGTGCGGTAAAACATATGGAGGAATTACATTGGTGCTCAAAAAATTTTGAATTTTTGAACCTAAAGTTTATAGGAAAAAATTATTTTCAAAAAGTTTTTTTTATTATCCTCTACGTATCTCTATTAATATCCTTTGTGCAAATAAAATTTGTTTAGGTATAATGAATACCTTCTTAAATAAAATAACTTAGTTATTACATTTTTTCAATTTTTTTTTATCAACGTGCAGGGGGAAGTTTTTTTTGTAAAATGCAAAAATAATAGTATTTTTAAATTACAAACAAAAAGTTCCTCGTTTGCAAGTGGTTTAATCAAAAAATAATTTTAGTAATTACCCTAATACTAGGGGTTTTAAAAAAATATAGTAATATAATTTATTCAAAAAAATACTTGCCAACTTTTCAGGGTCGTCTAAATAAAATTGTAAAAAAGAAAGCCAATCTTCAGCTTCAACTATACTTGAAAATTTAAGAGAATTGAATTTGTATCTCAAAAAACTGTTTACAAATTTGAACTATCGATCCAAAGATAACATTATTGGATAGTCAAGAGAGATTGAGGTATCGATAACAAAACTCTTGAAATTAAGAATAGAAGAAAAGATGAAATTATTTAGTAAAGAAGAATTTTTATTACTAATATGTACGCTAATTTCTGATTTATACAAATCACAAAAAAAGAATTGAAACATTTTTAGATATATCAGTATTGAGATTTAATAAATTGTAAATAAAATTACAAAAAAGTTTTCATGTTGTTTGAAAAATTAAAATCTATATAAGTGATTGTAAAAATTAATAGGATAACTGTAAGTATGTTGAGGATTTCTGTATATGTTATAAATAGTCAAATTTTTTCCTATTGAAGCTTTAAATATAAAACAAAATATTAAAAATTAAGATCACTCAAATTAATTTCGTTAACGTAGAAAGAAAGATTATTGCCAATAAAAAACCCAAACCTCGATGTGTAGCAAAACAGAATAGATTATTCCAGAGATATAAAAAAAGTAAGAACATTTCAGATAAAAAAAAGTTTATTTCATTAAGAAATTATATAAAGCACAAGATTAGAAAGCTCAAAAATGATTATTTCCTTCAAAATTTTTCAGAGTGTAATAATTCTAAGAAAACTTGGGATAATATTAATAAGTTTATAAAAGGCGATAAAAACAGTGTAATTTGCATCAAAGAATCCGATAAAGTTATAAACAATGATGTTTTGCCTTCCAAATTCAATGAAACCTTTGCTTCTTTTCACAATTATGATTCCTTTTCTAAACCATTATTTTTCCCAGTTGACATGGCTAACGGCACTTTTGATTTTGAGTATTGTACGAATGAGATAATTGCATCAATTATAAGGAAATCTAAAAAAACACGAAGCAAAGATATATATGGTATCTCAATTCAACATGTTAAGTTAGTGGAACAATATATATCTAAAGTTCTGTGTGTAGCTATAAATCTTTGTCTGACTGAATCCGTTTTTCCCAAAGTATTAAAAATGCATAAAGTTGTTCCTATTTATAAGAGTGATAGTAAGTATTGTATAAGCAATTACAGGCCTGTTTCAATTGTACCCACATTTTCAAAAATATTCGAAAAATTTATACATTATCAATTAAAAAGGCATTTAACTTCAATTGGTTTTCTAAATGATCACCAATTCGGATTTAGAAAAGACTATTCAACGGAAGTTTTTCATTCTTTTCTACTACAGGAAGTGGTTAATATAATTGAAGAAAAAGATGAGGCAGTTGTGTTTTTTTTTGATTTGTCTAAAGCCTTCAACAGGGTAAGCCATCCGACCATTATCAAAAACTTGTATGAATGTGATTTAAGCAAACAGGCTTTGTCTCCTATGTCTTCATATCTTTCTGATAGACATCAAAAGGTAAAAGTCAATGGTATCTTATCAAATGCTATTCTTTTGCACAATGGAATCCCACAGGGTTCCATTTTGGGACCTCTTTTTTTCAATGTATCAATTAACAATTTATTTTCTTCTTCATCCTTTTTCAAATTTTTACTCTTCGCAGATGACATTTGCGCATATTTTCCTGTATCTAGAATTAAAGATGGAAGTTCTTTTGATGTGAAAACTCTAAATAATCACCTAGGACAGCTGTATGATTGGTTTGAAGCAAATCACTTTGTTTTAAATAAGCAGAAGTCGAAGTGTATGATCATATCCAAGAAAAATAGAAGCAATAATTTTCTTGAATCAACTGGAATAAAAGAGGTCAAAGATAATAACATATTAGGGTTGGTTTTCAATAGTAAATTGAATTTCAACGACCATATAGATAAGCTCACTATGAACTTAAATCGCGTCATTGGCATTTTGTTCCATACAAAAAATATCTTCTCGTTGAAAGTAAAATTACTGATTTACAAACAACTTTTCATTTCCTACATAAACTACAGTGTAATAAATTGGTACCCTTATGGTAAAAAAAAGTTGAAATCCTACAAAAACGGGCTCTGAGAGTTACTTTCAATATAAAAAAGTATGATCATACGAATTTTGTGTTTTATGAAAATAATTTGCTAAAGCTAAGTGATATATTTCTCATGAGAATTGCAGTTTTTCTCTACAATAACATTAGAGGTAAATTGAACAACGTTTTTGGGGATCTTATAACATACAAATCGAATCCATATTATAATACTAGAGGGTCTATTAGACCTAATCGCATTGACTATAGACTAAAAAGCTCAAAAATCTCAGTTATAAAGAAGGTAAACGAGTTTTATGAGAAATATGATGATATCTTTAATAGCAATATTAATTTCTCCCTACCTTTATTTAAAAGAAACATGAAAAATTATTTCGTACAGTCATACATATTGAAAACAGAATGATCACTCATATAAAGTTTTACTTTATTTTATAAACGTGTTTTGAATTTTATATCCTTTATTTCTTAATTTTGTTCTATTTTATTTATTTATTTCTTTTTGAAAAAAAATCTAGAAGCGGCAATTTTTTGGCTTTTGATTTTTTTTTCTTATCTTCTCTTTTAAGTGTTAGTAACAAAAGTTTTATTTGTTTATTTATTATTATCAGAATTTATATAAACATTTTTTCACATATGTGTAGCAGTATATATTATAGAAACGTTTGTGTAAATGTGTTACTTTTATTTCTGTAAAAAATAAATGTATTGAAATGTGCTTATAATCTTTTGTATTGTGTTTACCTGTGATTTATTTATTTCAACTATTTTGAAGAAGAAAAAAAAAAAAAAAAATTTTTTCTATCTATGATGTGTTCTCCTTGTTATGTGCCTATGTTCATCTTTATTTTAAATAAATTTATTCTAATAATAATAATAATAATTATGAATAAAAGAAAAACAAAAAGGAATTATTTGTCATTTACGTTGAACCAAGTTTCCTGAATATAAGAAAACAGAAACAGGATATCGCAATATAAATCAGAAATAAACAGAACAAGTTCATTGTATTTAGATTTTAAAAAACATATATTGAAGCTTAAAACATTCAAAGGATAGACATCATATTTAAATTTAGATAATATAGCTCACCATACCTAAGTTTTCTTCGTCACCCATTGAAAGAGAATCAATAATTAACAAAATGTTTGACATAAATTATTAGATAAGTAGCCATGATTATTGAAAAAATTAAAATAAAGTGTTATGCGTTAAAAAAAAGGATTGATTTGATTTATTGACGCAGCTTGTAAGACGCAGAGGACTTGAAAGCTGACAGGATGCTTTTGAAGATATTGTGGTTAGGAGTGTCAGCTAATTGTTAGAAAGAATAGTAATGATAAAAGAAGTATTAATACAATTGAAAAAAAAATCAGAAGAGAGGGGAAAAAAGAAACAAAAGAGAAAAGGAAAGAGGGAAAAAAATTAAAAAAAAAATAAAAATAAAATTTTTTTTTGTATAAGGGTGTGTTAGCAAAGCGAAGAAGTATGATTAGGGTGGATGAAGCCTAAGAAAATTTTCAAGTTTTTTGATGAAAGTTTGTGTAGTTAAGTAGAGCTCGGGTTTTGAAATTAGACTATCTAGAGACGTGAAAGAAAAACCATGATGTTTAAGAAGTTTAACAAAAAAGTTTTCAAAAAAAGAACTCGTATATGGACATTTAAAGAGTAGATGGTTTGAATCTTCTATAGTCAGACAGCCAAATCTGCAAGAGCTTGAGTTGCATATTTTAATAAGATTTAAAAAAATTTTACAATTACAAGATCCAACATACCATCTGATTATCTCTGGAGGAACGGAAAGAAAGTTATGCTTTTCAAGTTGTTCAAAAAAATTTTTAGGGGTAGTAAGGAGAAAAATTTTTGAGTAAGAAGATAAAAGCAGCTTTTGGTGCCAAATGTTCATCGACTTTTTTTTAAGTATTTGCTTATAAGAAGAAAGAGGTATTTTAGAAAAAGAAGGCTCAAATAGAAGGGCGTTTTTGGCGGTAGAGTCAACAAATTCATTTCCAATAACACCAGAGTGTCCTGGACACCAAACAAATCGTACACAAAAGTAATTCATATATACTAATATGAATCCGTCCAAGTTTTTAATGGCTAATTTTCAAAAATCTTTTCCCGTATTTGTTTCCTTCTATCCGCAATTCGCTATTTTCTATTCGAATATTTAAAGAAGTATTTAATTAAATAACTTTTCATCCTTATCGTTTGCTGCTCCTATTTAAATTTAATCAATAATTGATTAATCCTTATCTAACTAAGCTTCTTATAATTTATTATGGAGAAAGAAAATTGGGTGTGTGAAAATTGTGAAGCCAAATCCTCTCATCTTGTGAAGTGTGACTATTGTGAAAAGTGGCTTTGCTATAACTGTCAAAAATTTGAACCATCTTTATTTAAAGTTCTCGATAAATTTAATAGCCAAGGTATGAAATGGCATTGTACAGTGTGTCGTGATTCTGATAAAAGACAGAATGATAATCCTACTTCACAAATTATTGATCTTATTAAGATTGTAAATGAATTAAAAAAGCAATTGGATGAACAAAGTAAAACTATTCACTCATTGAAAAGTAACTTTGATAAGCATGTTGAAGACTTCACTATTAAATCTTGTCCTAATGAGGTTGAACTAGGTAAGGAGAAGCAAAAGCGTATATTTCAAAATATTACAGAATCACAAGCCTTATATCCTTTGCCGATATAGTGAAAAAGTCAGAAAGTATGCAGCACACATTGTATTTAAAATCATAAAGTTTGGAAGTTGAAGACCTGGAGAAAAAAACATCGAATATACTAAATGATGTAAAGTAACGTCAAACAAAAAAACAAAGAAGTTGTTAAGACTGCGTTTCCTTGATAACCTCAGTTTACAAAAGGCTGAAAAACTACTAGCGAAAGATGGTAATATAAAAGCCATTAGAAACAAAGTACTTCTTCCGAAAATTTCTTTTGTTGTATCGCGTGATGTTGAAAACGATTCATTACCACAGTTGATTTTTAGCAAAAATGAAGGTAGTATTAAGCAAATCGTTGAAAACGGTAAAGTTTTTGAAGTGAAGTGCTTTTTTCAAAAAATATTCAAAATGATAGAAAGATTGTGGTAATAAAAGTTGCGCCAGAGATTTTTTCCTTCATAAAAAAAAGTAACTTTATTCTCTATCTGATGATGGAAGCTGTGATGTGTCGCCCTTTTTTTCCCATATACAATGCAGTAAGTGCCTATTTTTTGGGCACACTACTTCAAAATGTAAGAAAGACGCTGTTTGTAAATACTGCTCCTTGTCACATATTTCAACTACTTGTCCAGTTAAAGATGAAAGCTCAAAATTTAAATGTTATACCTGTCATAAAAATGGAGAATCCACATTCAATCATTCATGCATGAGCTACACTTGTCCTTATGTTATAAAAGAATTGAAACGCGTTGAAAGCATGACTGTATTCCATGATGAATGAAGGTAAAAACTTGACATATTTTACTAATGTATATTTTGATATTAATGATCAACTTTTATAGTGCATCTGTCAGTATAATTTTTTCATTAATGGAAAAATCTATTTGACGGCCATTTCTCTTGGCTACTGATCTTTCCTGTAATAATAATTATATTGTAAAAAATGAAACTTATATGAATCATCTTGTAAATATATATGTATTATAGAAAATATATATCTATGTATTTACATATGAAAATTCACTGTCATTTTTTTTTTTGATGTTTTTATGATACAATAAATTTTTTTCTCTCTCTCTCTCTCAAATTAGACAAGAAGGAATAATAAGATAATGCTTGACCGATTATAGGGCATATGGAAGACTTAAGTTGCAGACTTTCAATTAGTGATTTAGAGTCGGAAAAAAAATAAACTAATTTGTAAGAGAGAAAATATTTAAAGTTTTGCGTCAGGTAATTTAATGCATAGAGCAGTCCAAAAGATTCAGCGAGAAAAGCAGAGGAAAAATTCCCAATATTTTTAGCTAGAAAAAATGAGGGTAGTTTTTGCCCACAGTAGAAGAGGGCAAAAGAAAATGCACCGGATGTGGTAATAGGGTCATAGGAGCCATCCGAAAAGAAGAAAATAGCATTAGAGGAGGAAAATATTTTGTTGCAAAGAGAAGTAGCAGCACATTTGGAACAACGAATAGTTGTTTTCACATCAAGGTTTGTAAAGTGAGGGTCATTGAAAAGGGGGTATGGTAATGAGGGAAGAATATCGAAGATTATGCCAGAAGGAAGGTATTTGTTGAAAAGACTAGAACAAAAGTCATAGTTTGAGAAATGAATGCTAGGAGGAAATTTCAATCCAAAGATAGGTAGTCGAGGTTCTTTCTTGTATACGAAAGCTTGAGGGAGACAATAATTTTTTCTAAGAGAAGATTGACTGGTAAGGAATTTGAAAAGAGATAAAGAAGGTCTTTAGGAGTACATCTGGAACATTTTAAAGCTTTCCTCAAGGCAAAATATAAAGTTTCATGTTTTTTTTAAAGTATTTCTTATATTTAAAAATGAAAAGAGGTATAATAATCCTGGTTAAAATAGTGTTGAAAAAAAGAGAAATGATGCTTGTTAGTGTTGAAGGATAACGTTTTGATACTGTTTAGAATTTTTATGCATTTCACATGTTTGTTTTGAAAGTGAGCTGACCAATCCAGATTGTATTTAAAGATCACCCCAAGATATTGTATTTGTTGAACAAGGGAGAAGGTATGGTCATTGAAAATAAGCTTTGGACAAAATTTTGGGCATCTTGAAAAGTTTATTAGCATCGATTTTTTAAATTTATCGTTAGTCCAAGGGAAAAGCAAAGAGAGGAAAATGTCGCAAGCAACTCACTTATAAAGAGAAGATTAGTTGTAGGGTTGTCGCCTTCGACGATGCCAAGCCTAAAATCATCCTAGTACCCTTGTGAGAAACAATCATAAGATTTTACTAATTCAAAAAGTGGATTAATAAAAATAATGAATAATAAGTCAGAAAGACATCCTCCTTGAGGGGTGGAGCTTAACAAAATGAAAGTTGAAGAGAGATTGCCTCGAAAAGAGATAGATCTATTATTTAAATAGGATTTAATAAACAAAATAAGGTACCAAGGGAAATTCATTTTTTTCATGTTACTTAGAATACACGAGTGACATGCCGAATTGAAGGCGCCTTCAAAGTCAAAGAATAAGCAAATAAAATGTTTTTTTCGATTTGAAACAGTTGTATATTCGTGAAGATAAACGATCCGTTGCTATGTCCGAAGAATTTCCATTTATATAGGCGAATTGGAATTCACTTACACAATTGGAAGTGGAGATATGGTTAACAAGCCTTACTCGGATAATTTTCTCAAAAATTTTTCCCAAACACGATAATAGAGTAATAGGTCTCCAGTTTGAGAGTTCAAGATTTGTCGAAGACCCCTTGGGAAGAAGAATAAGTTCTCCTTGTTTGAAGATGGATGGAAAGTGGCAAACTCAAGACATGCGTTGAACAGGTAGATTAAGGAATCGAAAATGACTGGAAGCGCAAGTTTTATCAGAATATAGTTTATTTTATCCACACCAGGAGAAGATTTCATTTTAAGGTTCTTAAAGACATTAGTGAGTATAGCGGTAGTAACTCTTGGGAAAGAATCGGTATTGAGACTAATATCAAAGATAATATCAAAAGATTGACATCGATGAGCTGAGGAAAATAAAACGTTAAACGTTAAACACCTCTTCAGAGCCATCAGTGAGATTTACCGTATTTTGGTTTGGTAAAATTAAACATTTTGGCAAGGTAAAGGGTTTGTATTCGCCTCTTAGAGTTTTTATTCTTTTCCATATTGTATTGCGGTCGAAGTTCAAAAATGCTTTCCATGATACCTTCTTGAAGTAGTTAATTTTGTGCGTGTAATAGGATTTTATTGACATATAGTCCTCTTGTTTTTTGGTGCGCCTGAACACCTTAGCAGCATGGCGAAGTTTTTGCCTAATTTTATTAAGAGAAGGGCACCAGAAATTGTTTTTACAGGGAATATTATAGGAAGAATAGGTTAAGCAATTTTTAAAGAGGTCAATTAGATTTTTCGAAAAGTTTTCAATATCGTCAGTCGAATTGAGGTTTTTAGATTTAAGCGGAAATGTTTGCGGAAAATTTTCTTCTATATGGTTAAAAAATTTTTGTTGATTGAATAAACATGTTTTCCTAGTGACATTCTGAGTAGAGGGATAGTTTAGTTGTACATTAACAAAAAAGTGATCTGAGAGACTTGGTTCATCGAGGATTTGCCAAGCTAACACATATTTTTTCATTTTATTATTGCAGAAAGTAAGATAGATATGATAAGTTAGAAGACAATCAGACCTTAAACTTTGAAAGGTGGGTTGTTTGTTTGAGTCAATTAGATTCAAGTCAAACTCAATTAGTTTTTCATTAAATAGTTCTCCTCTTGTGTTGGTTTTAGAGTCCCAGAGTTGGTGGCGAGAGTTAGTGTCTGCGATGAAGATAAAAGGATGGGCTTCGACTTTTGGAACTACATTAGAAAAAAATAGGTTAATGAAATCAATGTCTATAGGGTGAAAATACGCTGAGATAAGAAAAATCAAAGAATTGTCAAATACGCCAGAGATAACGGAATTAGAATGACTGGATAATAGTGGTTCAAACTTAAAATTAAGGGAGTTTGAAAATAGTATCGCAGAAAGAGGTTTTTCAGAATCAGAAATAGCAAGAGAGAAGTTCGTAAGGATACTTGGGATTTTACCCTTCCACAAGTAAAGTTCATTCAATAAAATGATATCATAGTAAATTTTATCTAAAAAAAATAATAGATTGTACCAGGCAATTCTGGACTTTCTCAGATTAATGTGAAGTATATTCAAAGGCACCAGTTAGATATATGTGAGTTCAACATATTTAGATGAAAATTCTTAGAGGTTTCGCTTTTCTTAAAGAGAGAAGGACACTTTTCAAAATTGTATTGATGTTTTTCTCCACAATTTATGCATTTACATTGAGTTTTTCTACACGCTTCAGCGATATGACCTAGTTTTGAGCATTTAAGACAAAGTGGACTCGTGGCATGGCAAAATTTATCATAATGACCAAACTTGCCACATTTATTGCAAAGTTTTGGCTTTCCAAAAGATAAACTAATAGGAACAGAATTGTATCCACAGAAAATTGTAAAACTATCAGCTAAAATGGTGGCAACTTGAGGGTTGTTGGGTTCTATAATAGCGAGTTTATATTTTTCATTTTTAGTTTGAATAACCCTGATCAACTTAACACCGCCTAGCCTAGAAATATTGTAGTTACAGTAGTTCAAGGAGTTGATTATGTCATCATCACTTAAGTCATTCGGAATTGATTTCATAATAAATCTCGGCTTAAATTGAGAGTTTTCTAAGACTTTATAATTATTTTCCAAAATAGAGGTTGGTTGAGATTTGTGTGAGGATTTTCTAGGCTGACAATAGCAGTTCCGGAGGAGTTAATTCTCATTCCATTTACAATAATTTTATTTTTACACGGATCTAATTTGTTGAAAATTTCTTTTTTTCAGAGCAGAAGCCTGGGTTCTGTTAGGTTTTTCATTTGATACCTTAATTCTTACTGTGTTAATAGGATTTATAATTTTAGTCTTGAGTGTAAGGTAGGAGACAGCCTCAGCATAGCTCGGTTTTTTCAAAGTTAAGTTTTTAATAAGTGTGGACTGGGCATTAATGGTATCACTCATCTGTTGAAAACTGTGCTTTTAACTTGATCAAAAATCTTTTCAATGAAACTGTTAACATCCTTATTACAATTTTCAAATAGATCATGGGCATTTAATTTCAAGTTATCAAGTTCAGTAAGAATATTAGAAGATGGACATTCTTAGTACGTTTCCCAGGAGGGTCAATGTAATCATCCATGTCCATAAAGAAATTAAAGTAGTCAAGGAGAAGAGTCCCTTAATTGTGTATAATGTAAATAAAACTAAAGATACAAGAGAAAAAATAATAATAATAAATAAATAAATAATAATAAATTAAATAAAATAATTATATATGTAAATATTACTTAAAAGGAAGATTAGAAGTATTAAGAAGATTGAGATATAAGCATAAAGGAAGAGCAATTAGCTGACATTTTTATGAATTGGGAAATTATATCAAAATTTTATAAATAAGTTATTCAAATGACAATTATTTAACTCGTATAATTGTTGCTTCAAATTCTGAAAGGAAGTACAGTTAGTATAGTGTTCCTATTTTTTTTTATAGGTGTGACAATAACCTATTTGGTTTGATCAAATAAAATAAATAAGTACGTTTGCTAGAGTTACAAATGTAGTTAGAATCTAATCGTTTGTTTGAACAATTCAAACAAATGAATCTCTTTATTAGTACAATTATTTGAGGGATGTTCATTACCACAAAATTTACAAGTTGGTTTGTGTCACTCACACTCTTTAGCAAAATGAAAACCATTGCAATTATGACAAACATTTTTATAACTAAGAAGGACAAGGTTGTGTGCAATATGATTAATGTAAATGTATTTATGTGAGTACAAATATTTAACAATGCCAGGATTAAATTTTATGCCAATATTATAAACATCACTATTGCAACGGTTGAAAAATTTAAAAATACCACATATCCATTCTGTTGAGAAATTAATTTTTTTTCATTAAATTATAAAATAATATTTTTAACTAATTTTTACATAGTTATCAGGTAAAGATAACCCAGAGTACATTTTATTAAGGAGGGATAAACACTCAGAAGGAAAATTTATTGTTTAAACATAAATTTTAGATATGATAAGCAGTTTCATTTGAATCAAATATAGATTAAAGTTTATATTTAATTATTATTTATATTTAATTAAATAAGTGATGATAGCAAGCATTAAAATAATAAAAACAAACAAAAAAGTAAATAAAAAAAATATTCAAAATAAAATATATCAAAGGTCTGGCAAGACCTCTGGGAGATAACGTGCGAGACCTTATTATATATTTAAATGTATAAATCGTAAAATGCATTATTAACGTAACATGCATATTGAAAGCACTATTCAAAAAATTCTACATAAAAGTTCAAAACACTTAACTTTGAAATAGCATTTTTATTTCATGAAAACTATATAATTGGTTGATATGTTTAAGTAATATATAATAATTTTTGGGAAATTTTTACTTATTTGATTTGCAGAAAAAAATTAACTGTTTCTTAATATTTCTTTTTCATGATTTGAAAGCTTATCGTTTGCTACATACTCTCTAGAATAATTGATTTTTGCAAAAGTTTCTAAATTTTTTTGATAACTGGACTTTACTTCGAAAAATTTGGTCTAAATTTTAGTAAAAAAAAAGGGATCACTTTTAAAGACAAGCATAATGTGAAGATTTAAACAAAAATTTTGATTGAAAATGGTATCATTGGAAAATGGGCGTGACTAATTTATGCCAACCTCTAGTGCCAACCTCAAGAAAATTTCTTCATAAAGACATACTTTTTATCTTATAGTTTCAATAATACTTTAAAACTAATATTTATTTAATTTTCTGAATTTTCATTGATTAAATTTTTTTTATTTTAATTACTAATGTTTTTTTAATTTTACAAACTTAACAATTCAAAATTTAAATGCTCCTTCGTTTAAATTCGGAATTACAAAATTTATAGTAAGATATTAAAATCTTTTAATGCATATTTTTAATCAAAAAGAAGTTGATTTATTTTAAATGATTATTTTCTTCTTAAAAAATTTATCTCACTTATAATCTTGTTATATTGGAATAGATTAAATTTTTCTTGTGTATCTTAGTGTTACACTCTTTACTTAGTTTGGCCTATTTCTATGATATGGTAACCTTTCAGATTTTATATTACGCTTTCGATTCTACACAGGAGATCAAAGAGTTAAAGCACTCTTTTTTAAATAATATAATCTGTTTGCAATGCAGTTATGAATCACTATTATTAAAGTCGTAAACATTTCTGTAATGAACTATTTCCATATTGTTTTGTATCTAACTCATAAAGAATTATACATCACATAAAGAAGAGTTAAGCAATAAACTTTGAATGAAAGAATACTTTACTGAAGATTCATTAGAATAAAGAAAATATCGATATTTTTGTTCCAATAAGTGGTTTGAACTTTGTTTTTTGTTATTTCAATAAATATTTTTCGAGTTTTAGGACATATTAATATAATTTTTCAAAAACCAAAGCACTTGAAACTTAAATCGATATCTTAATTTTTAACTACAGACAGTGCGCGTGCTAAGCAAAAATTTTAGGGAGGGGTGGCCTTCATTGGGCCGCTAATTTTTGAACTATCAGATTAATCTGCTTCAAGGCGAAAATAAAACATGATGTATTTATCAAGCCATATCTATACAGATTACATTTTCATGAAAGAAATTATCATGGATGCTAGATGTTTGTCATATTTTTTTAGGGTAATGAATTTTTTTTAGGGGAGCTTGAAAATTAACTGGGGGGCTTGTGCCCTAAAATTTAATAGGTAGCGCGGGCTCTGACTACAGATGAATCTTATTTTCGGTTTATTTAATTGTTTTTATAAATGCATCTTGCCCTATTAAGAAATATTTTTACAAACTCAATTCAATAAAAATGTAAAAAAAATAAGTATACACAAATAAATCAATGTGATCCTTAAGGTTGATGCTTCTCACAAATTTCAATATACACTTTTGTATAACAAGATAAATTCTGATATTTTTTATTGACGTTATATTCAATCCATTTCTTCATATATAAAATATAGTTATATATACATTCAGACCTTCTTACCGACACTCTTGGTTTGACAGATTTTTGTCAGTTTATAAATCATCAATTAAACACCATGCATAGAATTTTAAGTTTAAGATAAACATTTTAAGTAGCATCAATTATTTTTTAGTTATCAAATACAGTGAAAATAAAATGCTATGAAAATACACAATATAATACATTGTAAAATATATTATATGTAAATATGCAATATTAATTAAACGATAAATGGCGAAATAAAATTAAAAGTTTATTGAATTTGTTTTTTTAATTTTTTTTGAAAATAATAGCACAGATAAAGTTATTCTGTGAAATCAAACCGTTCAATTCCAAGCCATCCATGGATATTCGTAAATTTTTTAAAAATCAAAGGTTATCCCAACTTTGATCGAATCAAGAATTAAAGAAAGTAAAAACAAATCATGTTTTAAACGATTTAAAATTTGAAAGATAATTCTTAAACTGCAATTGAAACAAAATTTGGAGACTCTTAGGAAAAGATTGAATAAATGGGAAGCCATCAAACCAAGGAGTCTTTATTTTTGTTTAAAGAATTATTTCTCAACAGAATGAAATCAACCTCTCATATATGTTGTATTTTAAAATTTTCCAACCATTGCAATAGTGATGTTTATAATATTGGCATAAAATTTAATCCTGGCATTGTTAAATATTTGTACTCACATAAATACATTTACATTAATCATATTGCACACAACCTTGTCCTTCTCCTTAGTTATATAAATGTTGCATTGATGTTGCAATTATTTTCATAATTGCATTGGTTATAATCATTTTGCTAAAGAGTGTGAGTGACACAAACCAACTTGTAAATTTTGTCGTAATGAACATTCCTCAAATAATTGTACTAATAAAGAGATTCATTTGTTTGAATTGTTTAAACAAATGATTAGATTCTAACTACATTTGTAACTCGGAAATGTACTTCATTTCAAATTTTTAAGCAACAATTATACGAGTTAAATAATTGTCATCTGAATAACTTATTTATAATTATATACATTTTTTGAACGCATAACACTTTATTTTAATTTTTTCAATAATCATGGCTACTTATCTAATAATTTATGTCAAACATTTTGTTAATTATTGATTCTCTTTCAATGGGTGACGAAGAAAACTTAGGTGTGGTGAGCTATATTATCTAAATTTAAATATGATGTCTATCCTTTGAATGTTTTAAGCTTCAATATATGTTTTTTAAAATCTAAATACAATGAACTTGTTCTGTTTATTTCTGATTTATATTGCGATATCCTGTTTCTGTTTTCTTATATTCAGGAAACTTGGTTCAACGTAAATGACAAAATAATTCCTTTTTGTTTTTCTTTTATTCATAATCTATTCTGTTTTGCTACACATCGAGGTTTGGGTTTTTTATTGGCAATAATCTTTCTTTCTACGTTAACGAAATTATTGAGTGATCTTAATTTTGAATTATTTTGTTTTATATTTAAAGCTTCAATAGGAAAAAATTTGACTATTTATAACATATACAGACATCCTCAACATACTTACAGTTATCCTATTAATTTTTACAATCACTTATATAGATTTTAATTTTTCAAACAACATGAAAACTTTCTTTGTAGATTTTATTTACAATTTATTAAATCTCAATACTGATATATCTAAAAATGTTTCAATTCTTTTTTTGTGATTTGTATAAATCAGAAATTAGCGTACCTATTAGTAATAAAAACCCTTTTTTACTAAATAATTTCATCTTTTCTTCTATTCTTAATTTCAAGAGTTTTGTTATCGATACCTCAATCTCTCTTAACTATCCAATAATGTTATCTTTCGATCGGTAGTTCAAATTTGTAAACAGTTTTTTGAGATACAAATTCAATTCTCTTAAATTTTCAAGTTTAGTTGAAGCTGAAGATTGGCTTTCTTTTTTACAATTTTATTTAGACGACCCTGAAAAGTTGGCAAGTATTTTTTTGAATAAGTTATGAACTATATTGATTCATGTACTCTAGTTTTATCTAATACTAAAGATAGGAAATAGAAATCTAAAATCCAAGAATGGGGTAAATGACTCTTTTCTAAAAATAAATCAAGAACTGGATAAATTACATAAAATGCTAAAAAAAAATACATTTTTTTTAATTGCACTCCTAAAAAATAAATATATTGAGCTGAGAAATAAAGTAAAAAATCTAATATGAAAAGTATGAGTTTTATTTTAACGGCTTGAAAAAGTCCAGTCATCTTAAGAGACCTTGAACAACGTAATTAATTTTATAATCAATCGTAAAAATCACTTTTAGCTGTTTGAAAATCTATGATACCATATTACATGAAAAACTTGATATTTTAGACATTACTTGACAAAATTGATCAGTTCTTGCCTCCGGATTTACTCTTTTTTTTTTTGATATATCTATGAATGACATATTATTAGCGCTTGGCGAAATCAAATCTCAAAGAACAGTTTTGGAATTAGTATTAACCATATAAAACTGTTGAAAAATTCTATCTCTCACACACTGTGCTTAATTTACCCCTCTATGCTTTAAATTAAGTCGTACTGTTCCTATTTTCAAAAAGGGTGACAAACTTAGCATGAAGAATTATTGTCCCATATGCATTATATGCACCATAGGAAAAAATTTTGTTCAAAAGAATGTATAACTATTTTGCTCTAAATGTGTCATATTTTCGAAAACCAATTCGATTTTAGAAAGTCACACTCTCCTCAACAACATTTGCTCAGGTATTTTATTGATTGTATTCACTCTTCGTTAAGCTCATATGAACACGTTCTTTCTATTAACTTAATTCAATGACTTTTCTACAGCCTTTGATATGATTTAG
The DNA here is from genome assembly GCA_030549495.1 of Nectonema munidae. Taxonomy (NCBI): domain Eukaryota; kingdom Metazoa; phylum Nematomorpha; class Nectonematoida; family Nectonematidae; genus Nectonema; species Nectonema munidae. Next base: position 3,862 of record JAUIRK010000039.1, on the reverse strand, counting down.
CATAACATAATTTTATTAGCGAAAAAGGAGGCAAAAAAGCCTTTAAAAATATTACCATAATTTTTATAGAAAAGAGAAAAAATTTAACCGTGATCAAACATTTTCTCTTTCCAAAAATTATCGAGTCTGTTCTTGAAAATATTTAAAGACGGAGAATTAACAACGAAGTCAGGCAAATAATTCCAATCATTTATCATACGTTGTGAAAAAAATATTTTCAAAAATGGCTTTTTGCAATGACTCTTTCTAAACTTGTTAGAGTGAAATCTTTCGGAGAATTCTGGTAAAACTTGTGAAATTGTTCTCAAATTATCATTTGCAATATTGAATACAGTAACCTTATCATTTCTTTTGAATCTGTACATCATCGAGGGCAAATTTAATATTTCAGATGTTTCATTCCAAGAATCTTTTTGGTGATTGTTCTTTGGACTCTTTCAATGTTTGCAGCATCAGAGGAATACAAAGGATAAGCAATGACGTTTCCATACTTTAAAATCGGTCTAATAAGTGTTTTATATAGAAGTGGAGCTGTGTTGGCATCAAACAAAGCGAAGCATTTGTACACTTTATGAAAAACTTGGAAAACCTTTGACACCCTCATTGAGATATTTTCTCTATAATCAAGATTAGTGTTGACAATTACACCAAGATCTTTCTGTGTTACCATTTTTTTAGTTTATGTCATCCAATGAAGAATGATTTATCATTTTGTAATCCAATTTATAGGTGGGTACACTTGTCTAGATTCAGTTTCATTCCCCATCTACTACACCAATGAAAGATGCTAATTAAGTTACTCTGCAAGCTAGCTTTACCAGCAGAATTAGACATGTTGTAAATTTTAATATCATCGGCAAACGCTTTTAGTTTAGAGATAACTATGTTCAAGATCATTCAGGAAAATATTAAATAGCAAGAGACCCAGAACAGATCCTTGCGGTACACTATTTTTAACTGGGTTTTCTGGAGAATAACTCTCATTTACAACAATAATTTGTTTTCTATCTTTAAAGAAATCGGCTAATAATGACAGTAACTTTCCTTTTATGCCAAATGATTCTAGCTTATCAATCAAATATTTATGTGGAATGGAGTCAAAAGCTTTGTGAAAATCAAGGTAAATCACATCAATTATATCATTCAGCTCAAGTATATGAACCAAATCGTTTTGAGACTCTAATAGGTTCGTTGTAGTAGATTTTCCATTCATAAATCCATGCCGATTCAAATTAAAAAACTGAAGACTTTCTAAATGGCTCGCAACTTTCTCAGCTATAAACGACTCAAAAACCTTACAAAGAATTGGGTTAAGGCTTATAGGTCTATAATTGTGACAAAATTTACTATCTTCAGTTTTGAGTACAGGTATGACTAAAGCTGTTTTCCATAAATCTAAAAATAAATTTTCCTCTGAAGATTTTCAAAAAGTATTTTAACTGAAACAGCTAAAACATCATGAAATTTACTGATAATATAGGGATATAAATTATTATCAATACCCGGGGACTTGAACTTGTCTAAGCTTTTAGGCTTATTACATATTTCCCATTCAATTTTTCTAATATTGGGTTCTTCAAAAAAGATTAACCGTGAAAAACAAGTTTCTCCTTTGGAAATGAAAAATCTTTAAACCATAAAGGCAACTTTTTTGTAATTTAACGATAAACATCACGAATGATTTCATCACAAAGAAAACTTTTGAACTGGGATTCGTTGACAAATATTCAGGCTGAATATCTCTTCATATCCCCTGATAATAAAATACAGGATACTGATAAAAAAAGTCTAAGATCACCAAGTAGATTATTTAATCATAATGTTTTATGAGCGGGTAAGGTCTTCTAAATTAATCCTTAAGAAAGTTTCGTCGAACACAGATTGCATATTTCTTAATTTTTTGACAGGTTTGATTGATTTTCATAAAAAATGAACATCACCACTAAATTCTACATACTTGAAAATGGCTATATATCTAATCATTTAAATAAATAGTTCCTTTTTGAGATGAGCTGTCATATATAAATAAATTTTTTGACAGGTTTGTTTGATTTTGATATAAAAATGGACATGATCACTGAATTAGGCATAGTTGAAATATATATATATCACATTGAAAATATAAAAACTTATTAATATCTGAGAAAAAGAAGGGGCGGAAGGCACTATAATCCCCCCCCCCCTTCTCCCAACACCTGACTGGACAAATTTTGGCCATCACTAATAGGAAATAAAGTGTGGGCACCCCTGCTATATCTCTTTATTAAATAAATATTATGTACGTGCACTAATATGTTTTTTGAATATTCAATATTTCATTTTGTGTTTGTACAATATGATTTTTTACACTTCCTACTATAACGATCTATGATTGCATTTATCTGGGCCGATATTATTAACTCTTTTAGGGCCAGAATTTTAAAGACTAATAGCCTGCTTCCTTTTTCAATAGAATTATATATTTTTAAAGCAGTGATGTGCTAAACTTCTCTTCAAAGCTTAATTACTTATTGGTAGTAGCCTTTAATTTCCTAATGGAAGGACTTGATTCCTAAATTTTATAATTTTATTAACTTGAATATATTTTTTCTAGGAATTTAAATGCTGCCTACTAAAATTTTCTCTTTCCAAAAGAAATTTGATAAAACGTGCTTTGTTTCTTCCTCTCTCCTACAACTTTTTTGTATAAAGGACCTGCAAGTATTATTAGCTAATTCGAATGAAGGCGTTTTTGATGAAGCTGAAGAAAATGTCTTTTTACGTATGATAAAGCAGATCTTCCATTCTGCAAGTCACTGTAAACCTCTCAATATTTTGGATTTTTGTCGAGAGTTTGATAGAAATCAGGAAAAAGCAGATTGGAATGAAGGAGGCGATGTCATTGATTTTATTTATTCCTTAATCAATCACATGCAAAAGTTTTCTAAGCTACGTGATGCAATTAACAATTCATTGAATGGCAAAGTCGTTAAGTGTGAATACTCTGAAGATAAAACCTGCCTCCATTTTCTCAAAAATCAAAACTTTAGAGTGTTTCACATTGACCTTGATGATGATATTCACAGTGTTGTATCAGGCCTTGGAAAGTTTGTTGAGAATAAGCAAGAATCTTGCGAGTCTAATTGCGAATTGTGTAAACAAGCTTTTCGTGTCAACTTTTCTTGTAGTAGGTTTTCTTGCGCACCTAAAGTTCTCTATATTCACACGTCCAGATATTCGTTACACTTTTCTAAAAGAAATGATATTTCTCTGGATATTCCTTTGATTTTAGATTTAACAAATTTCGTACTCGATGTAGAAGAAAAAGTTTTCACTTCCTACACTTATGAGTTAGTAGCTTTGACGTGCTTTTTTGGAAATCGTTATCACTCTGGGCACTACGTCACCATAATTCGCCACCATGTTAGTGCTGATGAAAAAAGCCAAATTCATTGGACTTGTTATGATGAAAGTGAAATATTCAATTTGCAATGCTTGAGTCAGTTTGAAGACATTTTTGAGGAAAAGTACTCTTCTAGTTTGACTTCTTCAACTTACCTTTTAACCTACTCCCAAGTTATAACCATATAATTCTGTTAATGAGTGTAAAAGTGATAATATGGATAAAATTTTTGTGAGTTTGTCTTTCTAGCATCAGTGGAGAAAGACTATCCATTATTCTTATCATTTATATTCTTCTATTTTTTTTATTTACTTTTAATTTTGAAATTACTAAGTTTTAATAAAAAAAATAGCGCGTATTTTAGTGTACAACAAAAGTCGTTCAAATATTTCATCGCTCTTTTCACATAATTGCGGAAATAGGCGATATTGCGCTGAATTTTTATCAAGTACCTATATATTGTCATTTATATATATATAT
>JAUIRK010000038.1:0-44018 GCA_030549495.1 Nectonema munidae | reverse complement strand
TTATTTTAACGAATAGGATTTATAATTTTAGTCTTGAGTGTAAGGTAGGAGACAGCCTCAGCATAGCTCGGTTTTTTCAAAGTTAAGTTTTTAATAAGTGTGGACTGGGCATTAATGGTATCACTCATCTGTTGAAAACTGTGCTTTTAACTTGATCAAAAATCTTTTCAATGAAACTGTTAACATCCTTATTACAATTTTCAAATAGATCATGGGCATTTAATTTCAAGTTATCAAGTTCAGTAAGAATATTAGAAGATGGACATTCTTAGTACGTTTCCCAGGAGGGTCAATGTAATCATCCATGTCCATAAAGAAATTAAAGTAGTCAAGGAGAAGGGTCCCTTAATTGTGTATAATGTAAATAAAACTAAAGATAGAAGAGAAAAAATAATAATAATAAATAAATAAATAATAATAAATTAAATAAAATAATTATATATGTAAATATTACTTAAAAGGAAGATTAGAAGTATTAACCCTTATTACCCCTTTGGGTCCATTTTGGTTTTTTTCTATTTTAAAACTGTAAAAAAAATTTTTTGATAGAAAATATTTTTTTGATACATCGTGACTTTATTTTATATGTATGAATAAAGATTTTTTGATGCATTTTTAGTTTATTAGAAGATTGATACAACGGTGAGAAAAAAAGTCACACTAAGCCCCTTCGGGTCCATTTTGTACAATATATTTTTTTTAATAACATGCTTTAAAATTCAAATTTTTAAAAGTAACAATATTTTTTGTATTAGATATAAACAACGATAATATATTTATTTCAGATAAAAAAATTATAAAGTTGATATACTTCCTGTAAAGCTCGCTGATCACTTAGTTTACTTATTTTTAAATTTTTTTTTGAAATTTTTTTCTTACTCCATTCTGCTAAAATGTCAAATATCATATTGAAAATATCTAAAAAAAGAATTTTAAGTGAGCCATCGTCTTCAGATTCTTCTAAGAATGATGACTTTCTTTCTGAACTTGAAGATCACCTTTCTGTACAAGAAGACACCACTAGTTCAGATGATTGTACCTATGAAAATGATTCTCAAGAGCATTTTGATAAGAGTGTTTTTTCTAAAGATGGTATGACACGTTGGAACGTAGATCCTCCAAATAATTTAGGAAGGCGTTCATCTACCAATATCATTCTTGCAAAACCAGGCCCGACAACACATGCTCTTTCCCAAATAACAGATGAACAGTCCGCATTCTTACTTTTTTTTACGCCAAAAATTCTTCAAATGATTATTACAAATACAAATATTAAAGGTGAAGAAAAATTCAAAGATAAATGGATGATTTTAAACGAAGTAGAGCTGAAAGCATTTTTAGGCGTTTTGATTTTTCTTGGTGTGTATAAGTCTAAAAACGAATCTACAAAAAACTTATGGAGCAATGAGAACGGACGGCCAATTTTTCCAGCAACAATGACTAGACATCGGTTTGAAGAACTTTGCTGCACAATAAGATTTGATGATCAAAAATCAAGAAGCAAAAGAAGAGAAAAGGACAAATTTGCAGCTATACGAGATTTATGGGAAGAGTGGAGTAGATTGCTTGAAAGATATTATAACTTGAACTTCTTTGCTACTGTTGACGAACAATTGAAAAGTTTCCGTGGCAAAGCTCCTTTTAGGCAATATATGCCGAAAAAACCAGCCAAATACGGCCTCAAGTTTTGGATATTATGCGATGCTTCATCAAGTTATGCATGGCGCATCCAACCGTATCTGGGCAAAAACTTCGACACAGTTCAAACAAATTTAGCGGAGAACATTGTTATGAGTCTTTCGCAAGGACTCAAAGGTCATAACTTAACCTTTGATAATTTTTTTTCTTCATTTTCACTAGCACAAAAACTCCTAAAAAATAAAATTACTTCGGTCGGGACTATAAGAAAAAACAAGAAGTCTTTACCGGATAGATTTAGTTCATGTAAAGGTCGTCTTCAGTATAGTTCTCTTTTTTACTTCAATGAAGACGTTACAATTTTATCTTATATGCCTAAAAAGTATAAATCTGTAGTTTTACAAAGTACTTATCATCATGATAAAGAAGTTGAAAATAACTTGAAAAAAACTCCATTGATGATAAAGGACTACAACAAAACAAAAGCAGGCGTGGATACATTTGATCAGCTCACATCTTACTACACTGTTTCTAGAAGAACAAGCAGATGGTCGATGTGTACTTTTATAACATTGTGGATATATCTGCACTTAATGCGTTTGTACTTTTTTGTGAAACGATTAAAAATTGGCAGACAGGATGTCCTTACAAAAGAAGACTTTTTCTTGACAATTTAGGAAAGCAACTAGTAAAGGAGCACATTGAAACAAGAAAAACTATGCCAAGGAATGTTACATCAAAAAACTTGGTTGAAAAAATAAAAAGAGGATTTTCCAATGAAAACTTAGATGTGAAAGAAAAAAAAAGAATTCGGAGTAGGTGTCATATGTGTGAAGGAGACAAAAAGTTTGACTCAGTATGCTTTTTATGTGACAAACATGCATGCAAGGAACATTATGTACGTGTCTGTAAAAAGTGTATTTGACACTTTTATTTGTTATATCTTTTTTAAATAAAATTTTTAATAATTCTGTTTGTTTGCCAAGGTTTCAAATAAAAGAAAATACGAATTTTCACCAGCAATAATAGAGTAAAATTTTGAAAATTTTATCTATGAACGTCATGTGTATTTAGAAATAATACAATGATTTAGGTAACAGAAAAAAAAATAAAAAACAATTACAAAAAAACAGACATGGGCCATTTTGGACCCGAAGGGGTAATGTGTAGCATCGAATTGAAGGGGTAATAAGGGTTAAGAAGATTGAGATATAAGCATAAAGAAAGGGGTCGTGGCAAAATGAGCTGAAAGAAACAAAGTTAAATTGCCACCTAATAAAAAAAGATATGAACATGAAACTTGACATACATATAAATCTCGAGTTTCTTATTCAGAAAAATATCATCTTAATCTATAAAGTTATGTCAAAGACCTCATTCTGATGATAACAATGCAAAATTTTTATAATTGTGAACCATTTTTGTTACCTCGATAAGGATTGAAATGTCTATGCGAAAAAATTAAAGCAAAATTTTTTATTTTTCAAAGAAAAAAAATAAAATTAAACAAAATATAAATAAAAACTTTAAAATTTTTTAACAAGTAAATATATTTAAATTTTATTATAAAATAACTTAAATTAACAAATCTAGAAAATGTTAGATTATTCCCAAATAAAAAAAATGTGTTTATGCTAAAATGATTTTACAATATTTTTTGACATATTTCTCAATTTTTTTTGAAAACTATTCTATTTAATTGTACAGCTTTGTTTTATATAATAAGTACACTAAAACCTGAAGATTAAAGGCAAGTAGAGATAACTTTAATTTAAATGTATTATTTTGTTTTTATGTATAATATTTTCCAGAAAATAAATTAAAACGACTCACCACTATTGAATATCCGCAGACTTTTACTGATTATTTTTTATATGTAAAACTAAAAGTCTTGTGTTTTTGTCTAGATTTACTGAATAAAAGAAATTATTATAATTTTGAGTTTCAAATTTCAATGCGGCTAAAAATGACTCTAAAACGCTTTATATACTTTTTAAAAGAAAAATATAAAATTTTATATAATTTGCCTTTTTTTTAATTCCAATCGTTTCGATAAAGTTCTATTTTAATTTGAAGTGAGATTGCGGTCAAAAATGACCCCCATTAAAAATATTTTTTCACTTTCTTTATATATTTTTTTGTTTCTTCTATGCAGTTGTCATAACTCACAATTATTGCACCTGAGGTAAAGGCCCTTTAGGTAACTAAAATTGATTAAAATTTTTAATTTTCATTGCTAAAGAATTTCAAAAAATAGAATTTTCTTTTTAAATTAAATACAAGAAAACGAAATCTATAGGACTTTGTAATGAATAATACTTAACAAAGGTTAATGATATAAAAAAAAAGTTATTTTCATACCCTGTCTTAAACGCTTTTTTCAAGTGCTTGAAAATTTCATAAGTGAACAAAATTTTTTCATATAATTAAAAAAATCATCCAAATGAAAGAGAATAGGAACTATTTAACTAATAGGTTTATTTTCATGTCTAAAATTTAAAAACACAACTTTACTTTTTTCTATTTATTTAATATTCTAACGATTTTTTTGTATGTTTGATAACTTTAAGTATTTACTATATTTTGAAGGGATCATGTATATATGACGTCCCTTAACAAGCGGGAAAAGTTGTTAATAAATTATAGACTTATTTATCGAAGTTAAACTGAGTGAAAAGTTTTAGAGATATTAAATTACCAAATGTTTAAGAAAAATGAAAAAAAGTTTTGGCTTAGAAAAAAACTGAAAGAATGAAAATTTCATTTAAAGTTTATATGGGAACCTCAAAGAAATATGAATTCATTAGTTCAGGGTGCGAAGTAGAAAATTTTCACTTAAGGAGGGGGGGGGGGGGGGGATGCTCTGCTGTGTGGAGTCACCCCTTACATAGAAACACATAAACGTTGTAGGAAACGTCCCATGAGGTCTACTTCTACAAAAAAGATCAGTGCTTTTATGCATGTCTAAAGCTACATGCTACTACACTGTCTATATTTTGAGATGGATACCATACGTTCTATATATCAAAAAAGTGTCAGTGAGAATTCTTATGAATATTGGTCATGACAAACACTGAAACTACAAGAGTTAGGCTATATTATTGAATGGCCTACTTACTCGATAGAAAGAATTACAATTTACAATACAACAATTTTAAAATTTATTTTAACATAAAAAAATGGTAACGAAAAATTCTTCGAAATTCACTTTGTTGAAAAAAGTAGGTGCTGAAGACAAGGCACACACACATTGGCGAATCCAAAGGGGGCCTCATAGGCCTACCCCCCCCCCCCCCTATGAAAAATGGCTTCGAAAATTACCCTTAATAATGTATACCCTTACATGCATAAAAAATAAAATTTTGCAATTTATTCATGGCAAAATAATGTTATAAATATGAAAACATAAGTAATTTGTGATTCTAAAAGACATAACATAGCTGTCGTATTCTCTGAAGACTTTTAGCAAAATTGCAAAAAAATTTTATAGATTTCGGCCCACCTATAAGAAATTTCTCGATCCGCCACTGCACACACATCATCTGTCTTTCGATCCTGGCTGATTGAAGATCGATGGTTTTGAACGTATTTTGTAAAATCTACCCGTGAAATAGGAGGTCCATTGATATTCAGAAAAAGAACAGCATCAAATGCGCGTACACTCATCTGATTACGTTCTGATGTACAGATGTCATTCATCGAACTAAACCCACGTTCGTATTCAAACGTGGAAACAGGGAATATATTAATAACTTGTAAAAAGTTTTCATAGTCAGTTGATAAATATCCACATTTGAAATCTCGAAAGGCAGATACAGTGAACATCACATCTTGTTTGAAAAATCGAGCCACATCCATCATTTCCGTGTCTCCATAAGTTACCAATTCTTCTTACTTTTTCGACCAATTTCTGGAATCCAAGTGCACACAGTCATTCAACAACTTCGAGTCAAATCTGCAATTGAGATTATCAATCCCAGCTTGGATGAACTGGTTGTGAAAGTTAGAAAGGGAAGATCCGGTTAAAGAGTTAAATTCAAAAACATCGAAGTTATTTATTGATACAAAGTAATAATCATTACAATTCTTAATCTTCGAAATTATGGTCTACAAGATAACCATTGTGTCATGTCTAAAAATAGTTGTAAAATTATAACATTTGAATTAAAAAGATTTTCATTTCTGCATCATTTAGTAACCGATACCGGTATAAGCTCCTTCACCACGTCAAGGCGATGCAGTTTGAAGGAGATAAGATATGCAACGAAATTTTTATAAGAGCGTATAAAATAATTATAGAAATAGGTTAAATTAAAATTGTGAAATCATAAAGTTTGTCCAATTTATTTTATCATCATATTTCACATTTTTTAAAAAATCTAAATTTGGAGAAAAATGATGCAAATAGCCAATACACTGGAAATTTTTTTCAGAATAATAATTCATCATTTGAATTTCCAGAAATAAATAGTTAATGTAGCACATAGAAGGTAAAATGTTAGATTGATTTTAACCCTAAGCACATTTCAAAATAATATAGATCAAACTACATTACCTTTACCAATTTATGCCCTGGACGAGGAGAGGATTTTCGAAATTCATATTAATTACAATGAAAAAAACTATCGTTTGCGTTTATTAAAGAAAAATTGCGCATACATGGGTTAACTACTACAAGATAAGGAAAATGTTTATTTAATTCATTTTGAATATTCTTCCATGATAATAGAAAATATAGGAATTCAGGATATTTTTAGGATAAACTATTTCAAAGTATGATGATCGCATTATAGGATGTAATGATCATTGGAAATGACAATACATGCTGATGTAAGATGAGATGCAAAAGAGAATGAAAGATCGAATTCAAACTAATTATTAAAATATTAATACTTCACATAAGATAATAACAAAACAAAAAGATAGAAATAATTATCTTACAGAATAGAAAGGTAAAAAGCTGTTCTAAAAAATATTAATATTTCACATGTGAAGATAATAAAACGAAAAGATAGAAATAATTATCTTACAGAATTGTAAAAGGTAAAAAGCTGTTCTAAAAAAATATTAATATTTCACATAAGATAATAACAAAACGAAAATATAGAAATAATTATCTTACAGAATTGTAAAAGGTAAAAAGCTGTTCTAAAAAAATATTAATATTTCACAGAAATAATTATCTTACAGAATTGTAAAAGGTAAAAAGCTGTTCTAAAAAAACATTGATATTTCAGATGTGTGAAGATAATAACACAAAGAAAATAATTATCTTACAGAATTGTAAAAGGTAAAAAGCTGTTCTAAAAAAACATTAATATTTCACATGTGTGAAGATAATAACAAAAAGAAAATAATTATCTTACAGAATTGTAAAAGGTAAAAAGCTGTTCTAAAAAAACATTAATATTTCACGTGTGAAGATAATAACAAAAAGAAAATAATTATCTTACAGAATTGTAAGATAAAAAGCTGTTCTAAAAAATATTAATATTTCACATGTGTGAAGATAATAACAAAAAGAAAATAATTATCTTACAGAATTGTAAAAGGTAAAAAGCTGTTCTAAAAAAACATTAATATTTCACATGTGTGAAGATAATAACAAAAAGAAAATAATTATCTTACAGAATTGTAAAAGGTAAAAAGCTGTTCTAAAAAACATTAATATTTCACGTTTGAAGATAATAACACAAAGAAAATAATTATCTTACGGAATTGTAAAAGGTAAAAAGCTGTTCTAAAAAATATTAATATTTCACATGTGTGAAGATAATAACAAAAAGAAAATAATTATCTTACAGAATTGTAAAAGGTAAAAAGCTGTTCTAAAAAATATTAATATTTCACATGTGTGAAGAAAATAATTATCTTACGGAATTGTAAAAGGTAAAAAGCTGTTCTAAAAAAATTTTAATGTTTCACATGTGTGAAGATAATGACAAAAAGAAAATAATTATCTTACAGAATTGTAAAAGTTAAAAAGCTGTTCTAAAAAATATTAATATTTCACATGTGAGAAGATAATAAAAAGAAAATAATTATCTTACAGAATTCAATTGTAAAAGGTAAAAATCTGTTCTAAAAAATATTAATATTTCACATGTGTGAAGATAATAACAAAACGAAAAGATAGAAAAAAGTTTCATATAAAAATTGGAAGTTAAAAATGTCATGTGATATCAATATTAAAACTATAAGATAAAAATAAAATATTAGAGCATAGTTTATTTAAAAAGTTAAATAGGCTTTAAAATTCTTAATTACATCTACGAAAGTAAAAAACTTGTAAAGATTGTTTAGAGAACTTACGAGTAGTAAAAATGAAATGAAATTTGAAAATCAAAGGAATAAGATAATTACGAAAATCTCCATTTTTAAAAAACCGATAAAATGGCTATAAATTCTGTCAGCTTATTTTACCATAAAAATGGCTACCGAAAAAATTTCCGAATTTTGAGTGATCATAATATCAAATCTATTGGTTAGATTCTTATGTAACTTTACAAAATTATATATTTTATAATGTTTTATTAGTATTTAAAATTTCAAGTCAATTCATTGATTATTTTAAAAGTTATTAAAGTTTTTCTTGTAAGCTTTTCTGTCAGCTCATTTTGCCAGGACCGTAAAGGAAGAGCAATTAGCTGACATTTTTATGAATTGGGAAATTATATCAAAATTTTATAAATAAGTTATTCAAATGACAATTATTTAACTCGTATAATTGTTGCTTCAAATTCTGAAAGGAAGTACAGTTAGTATAGTGTTCCTATTTTTTTTATAGGTGTGACAATAACCTATTTGGTTTGATCAAATAAAATAAATAAGTACGTTTGCTAGAGTTACAAATATAGTTAGAATCTAATCGTTTGTTTGAACAATTCAAACAAATGAATCTCTTTATTAGTACAATTATTTGAGGGATGAAGAAGAAGAAGAAGAAGAAGATTTATTGATAAAAAAAAAGCAAGGAGAATATTTCACAAACAATAAAACAATTACAAGATCATCATTCTAATAATTAATAGACATATATATGTATATATTTATAAGCATGAAAAGTTTGAAGGTATGTATTAAAGCATAAATGTAGAATAGTTTGAAATTTTTTTTTTTTTTTTGAAATTAATATTACTAAAAAATCAAAAGCCAAGTATGGCCGTTATTAGATTTTTTAGGATATTAGTAAAATTTTAACAAAAATATAAACTATAAAGTTAAGATGTACATTTATTTAAACCTAAAAGGTAATGTTTTACTCTATTTTTAAATGAGAAGTGTGAAACATCTAGATTATCATACAAAAATATGTGATTTTTGAAAAATTGATTAGTTTTTTTAAGAATGGAAATGTTCGAACCTTTAAGTGAGTAGTCTACCCTGATTGGTTGGTTGGAAAATCTTGTTTCATAATGAGATGGTTTAAAATTAATAAAGCTACCAAAAACATTATATAATTTACCAGTTAAGTTTTTAAATAGAAACATTGCAACTCTAAGTTGGTAAATGTCATCCACTTTCAATAAATTATTTTCATTAAAAATGGCACTGGTATGGTCCCTATACTTAAGATGAAAAACAATTCTCAATGCTTTTTTTTGTATAATTTCAATGTGCTTTTTTCCATATGGATACCAATTAAAAATGCTATAGTTCAAGTATGATAAGAAAAGTTGCTTATATATTGTCAGTCTTGTTTTTAAAGGGAAAATATTTTTGGTACGGTACAAAATGCCATTTATTCTATTCAAATTTAATGCTATTTTTTCAACATGATGATTAAATTTGAGTTTTTTATCAATAATTAAACCTAGTATTTCAAATTTATCAACTACTTCTATACTAGTTTGAAATAGAAAGCTTTTGTCTATTTTTGATTTATTCGAATTTACATACATTTAGTTTTGCCTTTGTTTATTCGAAGATTGTTGATGTCGCACCATTCATAAAGTGAATTGAGTTCTGAATTTAGCTTATTTGAGTCAATGTTATTGCCTTCTTTTATTTTGGATAATGGTAAATAAGCACAAATATCATCAGCAAAGAGTAAATAGTTTAGAGTCTCTGAGATGTAAAATATGTTGTTAATTGCAATGTTGAAAAGAAGAGGTGAAAGGATAGATCCCTGAGGAACACTGGCTCTGACAGGTAAGATGTTAGAAAATGTATCATTTAATTTAACTTTTTGTGATCTGTTATTTAAGTAAGAAGAAAAGAAAAGTAAGGTATTCTTCCCAATCTTGCACCTAAAGAGATTTTCAATCAGAGTAGAATGGCTCAATCTATCAAAAGCTTTCGAAAGATCGAAGAAGAAAAGAAGTGCATCATCTTTCTTTTCAATGATTTCAACTACTTTTCCTATCAAATACGCGTGATATGCCTCAGTTGAATAGCTTTCCCTAAACCCAAATTGAAATGTATTAATATAATTATTTGAATTTATGTAAATATTTAACTGTTTATGAATAAACTTTTCAAATATTTTGGAAAATATTGGTATTATTGAGATGGGTCTAAAGTTTTCGATCGCAGATTTGTCACCTTTTTTATGAACAGGTATAACTTTATGTAATTTCAGTACATCAGGAAATCTATTATTATTTAAAGCTAGATTGATGGAGTAAGATAAAGGATAACATAGAATTTGTTTTATATATTTCACATGTTTCATTGAAATTTCATAAATGTCTTCCGTATTATTTACATCAAGTTCATCAATAATAGTCAATATCTGGTCTGGTGTGCTTAAACTCAACTCAAATGATTCACCAGTGAACTTTTTTGAAAGAATATCAAACTTTAATATAGGGTTTACGACTATATTCGTGAAATGTTCGTTAAACATATCAGCTGCAGTTGTGTCATCAACTAAATTTGATCCATATTTAACATGTATTTTTGTTTTGTCCTTACATTTTATGAACCCATTTATTTCATTCCATATTTTTTTCATCGAATTGCATTGAGAAAAGTTATGGGCTATATAAGTTTCTTTAGATTTCCGTATTGTGTATTTTATGGTATTTCTAATTTTTATATATTGTGATCTAACTGAGAATGAACTTTTTTTTTCAATTTTTGGTAAAGCTTATCACGAAGTTTGATAAGTTTTAATATTTCAAGGGTAATCCAAGGTTTAATATTGTGTTTGTACTTATTATATATCATATTCCTTGTTGACATCATAATTAGGGAATTGAGATTATTCGTTAAATGATTAAATAAACTATCAGGATTTTGGTTATCTAACTCTGAACTACAATACCAATTACTATGCGCAGCCAAAGTTTGAAAGGTTCTAACGTTCAGTTTTTTGTATATATGTTCTGCTCTGAAATTTTTCAATTTCAAATCCAATGATAATAAAATTGGGATATGATCCGAGAAGTAAGTCATGCAGTTCAAAGCTGTATAATTAACAAAGTTGTTACTAATGAAGAAGTTATCAATAATAGTATTTGATTGTAAACGAGTAGGTTTGGTAATTGTTGGTATAAAGTAATGAGTGATAATCAAATTGAAAAATCTACTAGCAAAGTGTTTTGACATTTTGAGTAAGTCAAAGTTGAAATCTCCACAAAATAAATTTACACAGTTTTTATCAATTTTTGACAGCAAATTTTCAAAAAAGGTCAAAAAGATATCAATTTTTTCTTTCGATGCTGAAGGTAATCTGTATATATTGTGTATAATGAGTTTTTTAGTTGTAGTATGGACTATTAATGACTGATATTCAAATGACGCAATGGAAAATTCAGTTTCACCAAGTTCCACGTATAAGTTTATATTAGCAAAGAACATCAATCCTCCATGTGAGGAAGCCCTCTTCGGGATATTGAACGTAGTATAATTTTTTAAATCAAATTTTTTGTTTTCCTCGCAACACCATGTTTCTCGGAGACATATTATACTAAGAGGATTATTCAAAAGTGAATCTAGCCTTTCAACAAAAATTTCAAACTCATCAAATTTGCTACAAAGAGATTGGATGTTTAAACTTAAAAAATATTTGGATGGATATGGTCTAAATAAAAGTTTTCTGAGTTCTTTATAGAACTTGTGTTAGAAATGTCATTATGAAAAATAAAATTATTACAATTATTATTCATAGGCAGTTATACTTTTAACATAATTGGGATGTTCATTACCACAAAATTTACAAGTTGGTTTGTGTCACTCACACTCTTTAGCAAAATGATAACCATTGCAATTATGACAAACATTTATATAACTAAGAAGGACAAGGTTGTGTGCAATATGATTAATGTAAATATGTGAGTACAAATATTTAACAATGCCAGGATTAAATTTTATGCCAATATTATAAACATCACTATTGCAACGGTTGAAAAATTTAAAAATACCACATATACGAGAGGTTGACTCCATTCTGTTGAGAAATTAATTTTTTTTCATTAAATTATAAAATAATATTTTTAACTAATTTTTACATAGTTATCAGGTAAAGATAACCCAGAGTACATTTTATTAAGGAGGGATAAACACTCAGAAGGAAAATTTATTGTTTAAACATAAATTTTAGATATGATAAGCAGTTTCATTTGAATCAAATATACATTAAAGTTTATATTTAATTATTATTTATATTTAATTAAATAAGTGATGATAGCAAGCATTAAAATAATAAAAACAAACAAAAAAGTAAATAAAAAAAATATTCAAAATAAAATATATCAAAGGTCTGGCAAGACCTCTGGGAGACAAGGTGTGAGACCTTATTATATATTTAAATGTATAAATCGTAAAATGCATTATTAACGTAACATGCATATTGAAAGCACTATTCAAAAAATTCTACATAAAAGTTCAAAACACTTAACTTTGAAATAGCATTTTTATTTCATTAAAACTATATAATTGGTTGATATGTTTAAGTAATATATAATAATTTTTTGGAAATTTTTACTTATTTGATTTGCAGAAAAAAATTAACTGTTTCTTAATATTTCTTTTTCATGATTTGAAAGCTTATCGTTTGCTACATACTCTCTAGAATAATTGATTTTTGCAAAAGTTTCTAAATTTTTTTGATAACTGGATTTTACTTCGAAAAATTTGGTCTAAATTTTAGTAAAAAAAAGGGATCACTTTTAAAGACAAGCATACTGTGAAGATTTAAACAAAAATTTTGATTGAAAATGGTATCATTGGAAAATGGGCGTGACTAATTTGTGCCAACCTCTAGTGCCAACCTCAAGAAAACTTCTTCATAAAGACATACTTTTTATCTTATTGTTTCAATAATACTTTAAAAATAATATTTATTTAATTTTCTGAATTTTTATTGATTAAATTTTTTTTATTTCAAAATGTTTTTTTAAGTTTTTTAATTTTACAAACTTAACAATTCAAAATTTAAATGCTCCTTCGTTTAAATTCGGAATTACAAAATTTATAGTAAGATATTAAAATCTTTTAATGCATATTTTTAATCAAAAAGAAGTTGATTTATTTTAAATGATTATTTTCTTCTTAAAAAATTTATCTCACTTATAATCTTGTTATATTGGAATAGATTAAATTTTTCTTGTGTATCTTAGTGTTACCCTCTTTACTTAGTTTGGCCTATTTCTATGATATGGTAACCTTTCAGATTTTATATTACGCTTTCGATTCTACACAGGAGATCAAAGAGTTAAAGCACTCTTTTTTAAATAATATAATCTGTTTGCAATGCAGTTATGAATCACTATTATTAAAGTCGTAAACATTTCTGTAATGAACTATTTCCATATTGTTTTGTATCTAACTCATAAAGAATTATACATCACATAAAGAAGAGTTAAGCAATAAACTTTGAATGAAAGAATACTTTACTGAAGATTCATTAGAATAAAGAAAATATCGATATTTTTGTTCCAATAAGTGGTTTGAACTTTGTTTTTTGTTATTTCAATAAATATTTTTCGAGTTTTAGGACATATTAATATAATTTTTCAAAAACCAAAGCACTTGAAACTTAAATCGATATCTTAATTTTTAACTACAGACAGTGCGCGTGCTAAGCAAAAATTTTAGGGAGGGGGGGGGGGGGTGGGCTTCATTGGGCCGCTAATTTTTGAACTATCACATTAATCTGCTTCAAGGCGAAAATAAAACATGATGTATTTATCAAGCCATATCTATACAGATTACATTTTCATGAAAGAAATTATCATGGATGCTAGATGTTTGTCATATTTTTTTAGGGTAATGAATTTTTTTAGGGGAGCTTGAAAATTAGCTGGGGGGCTTGTGCCCTAAAATTTAATAGGTAGCGCGGGCTCTGACTACAGATGAATCTTATTTTCGGTTTATTTAATTGTTTTTATAAATGCATCTTGCCCTATTAAGAAATATTTTTACAAACTCAATTCAATAAAAATGTTAAAAAAATAAGTATACACAAATAAATCAATGTGATCCTTAAGGTTGATGCTTCTCACAAATTTCAATATACACTTTTGTATAACAAGATAAATTCTAATATTTTTTATTGACGTTATATTCAATCCATTTCTTCATATATAAAATATAGTTATATATACACTCAGTCAGACCTCCTTACCGACACTCTTGGTTTGATAGATTATAAATCATCAATTAAACGCCATGCATAGAATTTTAAGTTTAAGATAAACATTTTAAGTAGCATCAATTATTTTTTAGTTATCAAATACAGTGAAAATAAAATGCTATGAAAATACACAATATAATACATTGTAAAATATATTATATGTAAATATGCAATATTAATTAAACGATAAATGGCGAAATAAAATTAAAAGTTTATTGAATTTGTTTTTTTAATTTTTTTTGAAAATAATAGCACAGATAAAGTTATTCTGTGAAATCAAACCGTTCAATTCCAAGCCATCCATGGATATTCGTAAATTTTTTAAAAATCAAAGGTTATCCCAACTTTGATCGAATCAAGAATTAAAGAAAGTAAAAACAAATCATGTTTTAAACGATTTAAAATTTGAAAGATAATTCTTAAACTGCAATTGAAACAAAATTTGGAGACTCTTAGGAAAAGATTGAATAAATGGGAAGCCATCAAACCAAGGAGTCTTTATTTTTGTTTAAAGAATTATTTCTCAACAGAATGAAATCAACCTCTCATATATGTTGTATTTTAAAATTTTCCAACCATTGCAATAGTGATGTTTATAATATTGGCATAAAATTTAATCCTGGCATTGTTAAATATTTGTACTCACATAAATACATTTACATTAATCATATTGCACACAACCTTGTCCTTCTCCTTAGTTATATAAATGTTGCATTGATGTTGCAATTATTTTCATAATTGCATTGGTTATAATCATTTTGCTAAAGAGTGTGAGTGACACAAACCAACTTGTAAATTTTGTCGTAATGAACATTCCTCAAATAATTGTACTAATAAAGAGATTCATTTGTTTGAATTGTTTAAACAAATGATTAGATTCTAACTACATTTGTAACTCGGAAATGTACTTCATTTCAGATTTTTAAGCAACAATTATACGAGTTAAATAATTGTCATCTGAATAACTTATTTATAATTATATACATTTTTTGAACGCATAACACTTTATTTTAATTTTTTCAATAATCATGGCTACTGTTCAACATTTTATTAATTATTGATTCTCTTTCAATGGGTGACGAAGAAAACTTAGGTATGGTGAGCTATATTATCTAAATTTACATATGATGTCTATCCTTTGAATGTTTTAAGCTTCAATATATGTTTTTTAAAATCTAAATACAATGAACTTGTTCTGTTTATTTCTGATTTATATTGCTAATTGCGATATCTTGTTTCTGTTTTCTTATATTCAGGAAACTTGGTTCAACGTAAATGACAAACCAATTCCTTTTTGTTTTTCTTTTATTCATAATCTATTCTGTTTTGCTACACATCGAGGTTTGGATTTTTTATTGGCAACAATCTTTCTTTCTACGTTAACGAAATTAATTTGAGTGATCTTAATTTTTAATTATTTTGTTTTATATTTAAAGCTTCAATAGGAAAAAATTTGACTATTTATAACATATACAGACATCCTCAATATACAGTTATCCTATTAATTTTTACAATCACTTATATAGATTTTAATTTTTCAAACAACATGAAAACTTTCTTTGTAGATTTTATTTACAATTTATTAAATCTCAATACTGATATATCTAAAAATGTTTCAATTCTTTTTTTGTGATTTGTATAAATCAGAAATTAGCGTACCTATTAGTAATAAAATTCTTCTTTACTAAATAATTTCATCTTTTCTTCTATTCTTAATTTCAAGAGTTTTGTTATCGATACCTCAATCTCTCTTGACTATCCAATAATGTTATCTTTGGATCGATAGTTCAAATTTGTAAACAGTTTTTTGAGATACAAATTCAATTCTCTTAAATTTTCAAGTATAGTTGAAGCTGAAGATTGGCTTTCTTTTTTACAATTTTATTTAGACGACCCTGAAAAGTTGGCAAGTATTTTTTTGAATAAGTTATGAACTATATTGATTCATGTACTCTAGTTTTATCTAATACTAAAGATAGGAAATAGAAATCTAAAATCCAAGAATGGGGTAAATGACTCTTTTCTAAAAATAAATCAAGAACTGGATAAATTACATAAAATGCTAAAAAAAAATACTACTCCAAATAGAATTGCACTCCTAAAAAATAAATATATTGAGCTGAGAAATAAAGTAAAAAATCTAATATGAAATTGAAGTATGCCTTTTATTTTAACGGCTTGAAAAAGTCCAGTCATCTTAAGAGACCTTGAACAACGTAATTAATTTTATAATCAATCGTAAAAATCAGTTTTAGCTTTTTGAAAATCTATGATACCATATTACATGAAAAACTTGATATTTTAGACATTACTTGACAAAATTGATCAGTTCTTGCCTCCGGTGTTACTCTTTTTTTTTTTATATATCTATGAATGACATATTATTAGCGCTTGGCGAAATCAAATCTCAAAGAACAGTTTTGGAATTAGTATTAACCATATAAAACTGTTGAATTCTATCTCTCACACACTGTGCTTAATTTACCCCTCTATGCTTTAAATTAAGTCGTACTGTTCCTATTTTCAAAAAGGGTGACAAACTTAGCATGAAGAATTATTGTCCCATATGCATTATATGCACCATAGCAAAAAATTTTGTTCAAAAGAATGTATAACTATTTTGCTCTAAATGTGTCATATTTTCGAAAACCAATTCGATTTTAGAAAGTCACACTCGCCTCAACAACATTTGCGCAGTTATTTTATTGATTGTATTCACTCTTCGTTAAGCTCATATGAACACGTTCTTTTTATTAACTTAATTCAATGACTTTTCTACAGCCTTTGATATGATTTAGCATAACATAATTTTATTAGCGAAAAAGGAGGCAAAAAAAGCCTTTAAAAATATTACCATCATTTTTATAGAAAAGAGAAAAAATTTAACCGTGATCAAACATTTTCTCTTTCCAAAAATTATCGAGTCTGTTCTTGAAAATATTTAAAGACGGAGAATTAACAACGAAGTCAGGCAAATAATTCCAATCATTTATCATACGTTGTGAAAAAAATATTTTCAAAAATGACTTTTTGCAATGACTCTTTCTAAACTTGTTAGAGTGAAATCTTTCGGAGAATTCTGGTAAAACTTGTGAAATTGTTCTCAAATTATCATTTGCAATATTGAATACAGTAACCTTATCATTTCTTTTGAATCTGTACATCATCGAGGGCAAATTTAATATTTCAGATGTTTCATTCCAAGAATCTTTTTGGTGATTGTTCTTTGGACTCGTTCAATGTTTGCAACATCAGAGGAATAAAAAGGATAAGCAATGACGTTTCCATACTTTAAAATCGGTCTAATAAGTGTTTTATATAGAAGTGGAGCTGTGTTGGCATCAAACAAAGCGAAGCATTTGTACACTTTATGAAAAACTTGGAAAACCTTTGACACCCTCATTGAGATATTTTCTCTATAATCAAGATTAGTGTTGACAATTACACCAAGATCTTTCTGTGTTACCATTTTTTTAGTTTATGT
This sequence comes from Nectonema munidae, assembly GCA_030549495.1. Lineage (NCBI taxonomy): Eukaryota > Metazoa > Nematomorpha > Nectonematoida > Nectonematidae > Nectonema > Nectonema munidae. The sequence continues at coordinate 26,316 of JAUIRK010000038.1, read as the reverse complement.
CCTCCAATGAAGAATGATTTATCATTTTGTAATCCAATTTATAGGTGGGTACACTTGTCTAGATTCGTTTCATTCCCCATCTACTACACCAATGAAAGATGCTAATTAAGTTACTCTGCAAGCTAGCTTTACCAGCAGAATTAGACATGTTGTAAATTTTAATATCATCGGCAAACGCTTTTAGTTTAGAGCTAACTATGTTCAAGATCATTCAGGAAAATATTAAATAGCAAGAGACCCAGAACAGATCCTTGCGGTACACTATTTTTAACTGGGTTTTCTGGAGAATAACTCTCATTTACAACAATAATTTGTTTTCTATCTTTAAAGAAATCGGCTAATAATGACAGTAAGTTTCTTTTTATGCCAAATGATTCTAGCTTATCAATCAAATATTTATGTGGAATGGAGTCAAAAGCTTTGTGAAAATCAAGGTAAATCACATCAATTATATCATTCAGCTCAAATAGATGAACCAAATCGTTTTGAGACTCTAATAGGTTCGTTGTAGTAGATTTTCCATTCATAAATCCATGCCGATTCAAATAAAAAAACTGAAGACTTTCTAAATGGCTCGCAACTTTCTCAGCTATAAACGACTCAAAAACCTTACAAAGAATTGGGTTAAGGCTTATAGGTCTATAATTGTGACAAAATTTACTATCTTCAGTTTTGAGTACAGGTATGACTAAAGCTGTTTTCCATAAATCTAAAAATAAATTTTCCTTTGAAGATTTTCAAAAAGTATTTTAACTGAAACAGCTAAAACATCATGAAATTTACTGATAATATAGGGATATAAATTATTATCAATACCCGGAGACTTGAACTTGTCTAAGCTTTTAGGCTTATTACATATTTCCCATTCAATTTTTCTAATATTGGGTTCTTCAAAAAAGATTAACCGTGAAAAACAAGTTCCTCTTTTGGAAATGAAAAATCTTTAAACCATAAAGGCAACTTTTTTGTAATTTAACAATAAACATCACGAATGATTTCATCACAAAGAAAACTTTTGAACTGGGATTCGTTGACAAATATTCAGGCTGAATATCTCTTCATATCCCCTGATAATAAAATACAGGATACTGATAAAAAAAAGTCTAAGATCACCAAGTAGATTATTTAATCATAATGTTTTATGAGCGTGTAAGGTCTTCTAAATTAATCCTTAAGAAAGTTTCCTCGAACACAGATTGCATATTTCTTAATTTTTTGACAGATTTGATTGATTTTCATAAAAAATGAACATCACCACTAAATTCTACAAACTTGAAAATGGCTATATATCTAATCATTTAAATAAATAGTTTCTTTTTGAGATGAACTGTCATATATAAATAAATTTTTTGACAGGTTTGTTTGATTTTGATATAAAAATGGACATGATCACTGAATTAGGCATAGTTGAAATATATATATATCACATTGAAAATATTTATAAAAACTTATTAATATCTGAGAAAAAGAAGGGGCGGAAGGCACTATAATCCCCCCCCCCCCCCTTCTCCCAACACCTGACTGGACAAATTTTGGCCATCACTAATAGGAAATAAAGTGTGGGCACCCCTGCTATATCTCTTTATTAAATAAATATTATGTACGTGCACTAATATGTTTTTTGAATATTCAATATTTCATTTTGTGTTTGTACAATATGATTTTTTTACACTTCCTACTATAACGATCTATGATCGCATTTATCTGGGCCAGAATTTTAAAGACTAATAGCCTGCTTCCTTTTTCAATAGAATTATATATTTTTAAAGCAGTGATGTGCTAAACTTCTCTTCAAAGCTTAATTACTTATTGGTAGTAGCCTTTAATTTCCTAATGGAAGGACTTGATTCCTAAATTTTATTAACTTGAATATATTTTTTCTAGGAATTTAAATGCTGCCTACTAAAATTTTCTCTTTCCAAAAGAAATTTGATAAAACGTGTTTTGTTTCTTCCTCTCTCCTACAACTTTTTTGTATAAAGGACCTGAAAGTATTATTGGCTAATTCGAATGAAGGCGTTTTTGATGAAGCTGAAGAAAATGTCTTTTTACGTATGATAAAGCAGATCTTCCATTCTGCAAGTCACTGTAAACCTCTCAATATTTTGGATTTTTGTCGAGAGTTTGATAGAAATCAGGAAAAAACAGATTGGAATGAAGGAGGCGATGTCATTGATTTTATTTATTCCTTAATCAATCACATGCAAAAGTTTTCTAAGCTACGTGATGCAATTAACAATTCATTGAATGGCAAAGTCGTTAAGTGTGAATACTCTGAAGATAAAACCTGCCTCCATTTTCTCAAAAATCAAAACTTTAGAGTGTTTCACATTGACCTTGATGATGATATTCACAGTGTTGTATCAGGCCTTGAAAAGTTTGTTGAGAATAAGCAAGAATCTTCCGAGTCTAATTGCGAATTGTGTAAACAAGCTTTTCCTGTCAACTTTTCTTGTAGTAGGTTTTCTTGCGCACCTAAAGTTCTCTATATTCACACGTCCAGATATTCGTTACACTTTTCTAAAAGAAATGATATTTCTCTGGATATTCCTTTGATTTTAGATTTAACAAATTTCGTACTCGATGTAGAAGAAAAAGTTATCACTTCCTACACTTATGAGTTAGTAGCTTTGACGTGCTTTTTTGGAAATCGTTATCACTCTGGGCACTACGTCACCATAATTCGCCACCATGTTAGTGCTGATGAAAAAAGCCAAATTCATTGGACTTGTTATGATGAAAGTGAAATATTCAATTTGCAATGCTTGAGTCAGTTTGAAGACATTTTTGAGGAAAAGTACTCTTCTAGTTTGACTTCTTCAACTTACCTTTTAACCTACTCCCAAGTTATAACCATATAATTCTGTTAATGAGTGTAAAAGTGATAATATAGATAAAATTTTTGTGAGTTTGTCTTTCTAGCATCAGTGGAGAAAGACTATCCATTATTCTTATCATTTATATTCTTCTATTTTTTTTATTTACTTTTAATTTTGAAATTACTAAGTTTTGATAAAAAAAATAGCTCGTATTTTAGTGTACAACAAAAGTCGTTCAAATATTTCATCGCTCTTTTCACATAATTGCGGAAATAGGCGATATTGCGCTGAATTTTTATCAAGTACCTATATATTGTCATTTATTATCATTTATATATATATATATATATATATGCGCCATATTTTAATTATTTACTTATTGAATATTTAAACTGAAAGTTATATTTGAAGACCATCGATGCGAAATTGTTTTCTGATCAACCATCAGTGTTTTATTCTATTTTTTTCAAATTTATAAGTTGATATCAAATGGAAATTAGATTCAATGCTAACGTATACCGACGCTTTTGTGCCAAACAAAACGCCATTTTATAAAAAGAGAGTGGTTTTTTTTATTCATCTTAAATATTATTTTTTTGTATCAGTTAATATTATCTCTAAAAATAAAGATTTTCCAACAAGCAGAATTTCAAAAAAAAATCAAAATATTTATCTTCTCTTCCACTGTACATTTGTGTTTTATTTCATCATTTGATTAAACTAGAACTAATAATTTTAAATTCTTGTCTCTGTGAATATAAAATTCATCGAAGAAAATGTTGACAATTTAGTTTCAATTGATAACAATGACTCTGAATGTTTTGTAAGATTTTTTTAGTATTGAAAACGTGAATTTTACCCGAAGGATTAATATCAGTTTTAAGGGGACACATTTTCTTTAAGATGAAAGGTTCTTAAAGAAAGTGAGAGACCTGCTTAGTAGTGTTGATTCTTGAAATATAAGGTTAATAAATGTTTTTATCATGGTCCCTTTAATTACATTTTAAATTCTTCTGATAGGTATGATCCTTTGTATAAACTCGTTGACATCTAGATATGCTGAATACTCTAATAAGCTAAAACATTTATAAGGTTATCTCAATTCTAACCTTATCTCATTAACTCATTCTAACCTTTTCTTTTTATTTAAAATTGTGCGAACTGTAGACTCATTATAGCCTAGTTCTTTACTTATCTGAGCTTTAGTGTTACCATTATCAAAGCGTTTTATGATACTTAATTTATCTTCTAAAGTAATAGTTTTACGCTTGATGGTTTTTTTTGTCCATAATTCTAAAGAAAAAAACACACAAAATGTTAGGATTGAGTAAAAAATACTAAAATTTTTATTATTAAATTTACCGAAATAAAAAAATTACTGATTTTCTATTATTTATGTTTTTCAAAAATACTTAAATTTAAAAATAAAAATTAAATTAAAAAAAAATAAATTTAAGATTTTGAAAAATAGAAAAGTGCAATATATTGATCATTAAAAACTCATAAAAAATTGATCGCACCAAGGAAAAAAAGTAATAAGAATAAAAAATTTTATACATTAGTTGTCAATGAAAAAAAAAAACTTAGATAATTCAAGCTAGAATTAAAAATCAATAAAAATTTCAGTCAACAAAAAGTTTTTTGATGAAAATTTTTATATGAATTTGTGATAATCTTTATCTATAAAAACTATTTATTAAACTTTTAATTCACTAATGGCGCAAAGCCTATGGAACCCCCAGGCCTACTGCAGCCGCATAAGTTGCACAACTTATGATTAATAAAAAATGATTAATATAAATAATACAATGTAATAAATTTAACTAAGACATTTATTCAAAATGGATATCCAAAAAGTATGCTCATATCTACTTAATTTTAGATTAATTTCTTTGGGGCATACATATAGTACGTAATGTTAACAACAGTAGGAGGTGAGTGGCTCAAATGCATTACGAAACTTTACATGTGCTTGGGAGGGCAAAATTAAAGATCTGCCTAGACCAATACTATTAAAAATTGAATTAGGAGGTCCGTTTTTTCATGAAGATAGTTTAAAAATCTTCAAAAAAATTTATGAATTATGTGGTATTTTTTAGTATTGATGAATCCATATTAGTAGAGCCCAAACGATAGAGCTCCGAGATTATGAGACTTGTTATTTGAATATAGAACATAAAACACCAGAATTAAATCTTCTTGAATAATCTCAATTATCAATATAAATAAATATTAAAATGCAATCAAAAGAAGAAATAATAAATATATGGATAATGATAGAAAGGGATGATTGCATAAATGTAAGAAGGACGTAGAATGTAAGATTGAGCGACAAAGATGGACCAACGGTGATATCAGATGCAAAATTTTGTTGGAGTTGCAAGTGAGAGGGAAGGGGTATATGTTAAACATGCGATATAAGAGGTTGAGAGACCGGAGTCTATGTCACTTATTATCCCCTTTTTTTTTGTTACAGAAGCCAATAGAGACTAGGTTTTTTTCTATTATTATATATTTGTATATTTAAATAATATCTTTCTACTTATATTAATTAATTAGAAAATTATGTAATTTTTTTTCACCCGCTTTTTTTCAATTTTTTAAATGGTGTGTGATAAGTGTATTTTAAAAATTCTATTTATTTATATCAAATAAACAGTTGAGCTTCAATGGTTGTTAGGATGTACCTCTCAACTAAACAGTTGAAGGTCATGGGTTTGATCACTAAAGCTCCCAACTCTAAAAACAAATTCACAAAAACTGTGATTAACCATCTTAAGCAAAATGCGAACATATAGCCTTACTGCTGAAAGTGGTTTGATATCTCAAACCAACCAACCATATCAAATAAACAAGGCCTTTAATAAAAAGATCACAAATTAATAAAAAGTAAAATAATAATAAAATGATATATTTTTTTATATTATATTATAAGAAATTGATTCTCAATTTAATTTGTTTTCCATATATTTTTTATTTTGGTTTTTATATTTGTCGTGCCTTAACTATATATATCTATTCAAATTCACTTTAAGACATAAATTAAAGACTTAAATTCACTTTAAGATATTAAGATTTTTAATTTTTTTTCCAATTATTCTTCACTGCAATCACCTAAAATTGGGAAAATTATAAACTTTTAACAAATTTATAAGCTTATAATGATTAAGGATTTCTTATATTAAAAAACATTAAAACATGTTTTGTTCTTGTTCAAAATAAATACTAAAAATAAGATATATCTTTTTTCTATTATTATTTATTTATATATTTAAATAATATCTTTTTACATTACTTTACCTCGAATATACATAATTTCTTTTAAATATTAATTAGAAAATTTTGTAATTTTTTTTCATATTTTTTGTATATCACGTGTTAAATTCGTGAACTTTGGTTATTTCGAACTTCAATTATTTCTTAGTAATAATTTTTCATGCTTGTTCTGTGTGAATTGCAGTCCATCGTGTTTCTAAATATTTCAGATGCTTTGAATTCCAAGTATTAATGACGAATCAATGGAAGTGTGAATCACGCATGTATTCATTTATTTCGTTGTAGAATATTTTTAGCACTGAGACATTTGCCGCACTAATAAATTCCTTTGATTTATTATCTGATATGATTTATTATTGTTTTTAAGCGGGGATGCGTGGTCAAGTGTTTCCATCTCTTCCATGTTATTTATCATATGTTCGTATATATTTGCTCCTGTTCTTTTTTTACAAAATATAATATATTCAAAATAACTTTTTCTGACGTGTTGTTCCCCGGGCAATATCCCAGAATAGTCACGATGAAAAATAGATTCATTTAACAAAATTGATGACATCGCACTACATGACACTGCAACTTCGTTTAACTCGAAATAATTTCATGAGTTATCAGGAATTTACTGTAAGTTGTTTTTCCTATGCATAGCGACCTTTGAATCGCCCTGTATAGGTGATCTATTTTACTTTTAGGAACCCAATCCGGGATGTATTAATAAAATACACTAGAGTCCAGGGGCGCACATCCGGGGGGGGGGGGTTAATCTCAACCAACCTGCCATGCCACCCACCCATAGAGTAAGCTGTGGGGGATACGTCAAATTATTTTTCAAAAAAATTTAAGTTATGCTCTAAAAATTTTTAGTTTTTGTTGAAGCTCTATAACTTTTTCTGATAGACTTTTTTTCCTTAAAAGTTATTATAAAACGCAAATCATTGCAAAATGTTAAGTTATTTTACTTTTTGTAGCTTGTAACAATTTAGCTTTTAAACTATTTTTGAATGATGCTTAGTAAAATGAAATAATGCCATCTTAATTTTTTGTTTTATTTTTGTTTGCACAATTAGAACTTCATTTTATACCCTTGCCCCTGAATCAATCACATTTTTTCATATAAACATCACAGGGTGTCTAGTAGACTCTTTGCCTATAGACTACATTCACTCATAAAACTATTCAGCCTTCAGTTATTTGTTTTCTCTATGAATCAAATATCCTTTCATCAATTCCCCTTAATGTGCCTAGTAGACTACTTCATTTTTCAAATAAGAAGCCTATTCCACCCCCTAACATTTTTGGATTTTTTTAAACTAGTGTATATTCGATGGTTGTAGGTAAAAATGCCCCCAATTAAAAAGTAGGAAAAAATGCCTCCTAATTTTTGATTTTCAGGATTTTTTTTAATTATATAAATATTTTTATTTGGTACCGTTTTGAAAGGCTAAATTTCTAAAATTTCTTAATCTATAGGGTTTTTTCTTTATAATTCTTGAAAACAATAGCAAAGGTGCAGATTTGTGGGAATGTGTTCTTAAAATCAGTTAAAACACAAATTATATTTAGAAAGTGTTCTGATAAAATCAGTTAAAACACAAATTATATTTAGAAAGTGTTCTGACCCCAGGCGAACATTATTATTAAGAATTTCAATCATTATTTATTATTAAAATGAACATTGATTTGTTAATGAAATTATAATTTTATTATTATTATTAAGAGTTAAAACAAAGTACAACACAAGGAGAGGATATTTATGCATCATTAAAAAGCATGTTAGAATCAAGAAATATTGCGCTGACTACAGATGGAGCCCCCCAGCCATGCTTGGCCGAGAGAAGGGATTAGTTGCAAGATTAAAAGCAGATAATGCGGACATGATAACCTACCCCTGCATAATCCACAAATCAGTACTGTGTGCTAGTCTGGGAGATGAATATCATAATAGTCATGGAGACTATTATGAAGCTAGTAAACTTCCTTCGAAAAAACATTGTCTACTCAGATCCTTTCTTACCGGGGTCAATGCATGCTATGATGATTTACTTGTGCTCAACAATGTGAGATGGCCAAGTAAGGGAAGAGTTTTGGAGCGATTTTGGGCAATTAGGAAGGAGCTACATACTTTCCTCGAAGATCAAATAGTGTGAAGGCAAAGACATTTTCTAAATTTTTGAAGGACGAAAAGAAAATGGGATGTGTTGGATTTCTGGCAGACATAATGTCACATCTGAGTGATCAATGTCAACTGCAAGGGAAAAAACACACCATCTTCAATAGGATCTCAGTAATTCGTGCTTTCCAGAATAAATTGGAGCTTTTCAAGAATGATATTCAGAGCCAACTTTTCCATTTTCCAAGACTTTTGGAGCAACGTAAAGAAAAAACCGATACTAAACATGTTCAATTTATTGAGAAGCTGGTCAATAATTTCAAGGTACGTTTTGATGACTTTGTTCTCGGAAAACAGCTGTTGCTGTTCACTCAAAATCCTTTTCTGGTGACAGATATCACAGAATTTCCAGTCGAAGCAAAACTTACCTGCAAACGGGTAGATGCAGCAAAAATCCATCTGGAACTGATTGATTTTCAAGAGAATGTAGAGCTGAAACAAGTACTCCGTGATTGTGCACCAGAAACATTTTGGTTAAAGGAAGGATCCCCTATTAATTTTCCTACTCTTCACAGACTAGCAGGGCAAATTAAGGTAAATTAAGATTAAGAGTTAACGAAGCCCAGTATCTAACCAACCCTACTCACTCCCAGTCTTTATGTTGAGAAGATAAGCAAAGACCTATCTGACTAGCGCCTACCAACAAAATGAATACCCATTTGGACAGCAAATTAAATATGATTTCTAAAATGAGCAATCTTGAAAGGAGTTCTGGCTCATTCTATTAGCGATTCAAGAGCTCTTACTTTTTTTATTTTCAATCTCTTTTTTTAGAAAGCGGAGGTCGTTCCTTGAATGAGAACAAAGCGTTGACTGGCAGGAAAGCGCGCTATACTCCCTACCAAGGCTTCAGAAAGTGTAGGATTTGCAAGTCTTCGTGTCACCAGCCCCAATCCTATTATTGCCAAGGTAGGAATCGATCTACTTATATCCTTCTCCATTTGATGTTGGTGATGTGACTGAAGTAGAGCACTACATGCGCCTACATTGTGCAACCTATGTCGCCCATATCGTTATGAATTTTATCAAGCCTCGCCTTATTTTTTTAATATGCTCTAAATCCGCCCCTACCCGCTCTTATTTTTTGTATTAGCCTATAATTTGCCGCACCATTTCTATGATATTTTTGAATTCTTTGAAATAAGTTAGTTTATTTTAGTTATCTTGGCTTAATCATCTCTAGCTGCAAACATTCTTCATATAGATTGAAGCGTACAAAACATATTTTGCATTCCTAAAATGGGGATCAAGGCAGGTTTCCTCTATCATCGGGATATTAGATAAATGCTGCATCATTGACGAAGGAAGTACTGTCCTAAGACACTTCGTTCTCAGTGACAAAACATAACATCAAGAATAAGTCATTAGAGGATCTTTAAAAGTTTTTTTCCTTCATTAAATATTAATCTGTCTAAAGAAAGAGATTATTATAACATGAAAGCAGGCATGTTTATTGGACTATAAGTTAGAATAATTCTAGAATATCCGTAGTTTCCTAATTAACTTAAAAGAAGAAAAAGAAATCCTTAAAATGTATTCTTTTTATAGTACAGGGTTTTCTGGCAATAACAAAGCTTACAATTATGCTAAACTTATTCATAACTTAGTGAAGATCTATAGCCAGATGGACTGTAGGATGACATTGAAGGTCTATATTCTTGATACAATTTCAATGAGAATATGCGAGGATACACAAAAGAACAACTATAGCAGTTGTTCTCAAAATATTTTCTGTTATTTCCCCCTGCACTCAGTTCAACAATCAAGATTTCGCCCTTCATGTGTAAGAGAGATAGAATAGTCAAAAGACACTAATTTATTTTAAAAATGTAGATTGTAATATTTACAATTAAATAATAATAATTAATAATTTTATTGCAAAAAAACAAACTGAATAAATCATTATGGGCTTTTTTTTTACAATTTGTCAATCTTTTGAGTCGAGTTTTTAACATTTTATTTTTACGTGTATAAAGATCTCTATGATATCTATATTTTGCTAGCTTCCTTATTTCAACGCTTTTGTAGTTTCCTAAAAAAAATAACGTTTCTTTTTCTTTTAGCGTGTGCATACAGAGTCGGGATATGTGCGATGTGTGGCAAGAAGATACTGAATACGCGAGATTATGTTCAAAGCTCGTTCTAAAGCAATTTTATACTCGAGGACACACACACACACACTTTGGAGAACGGGGGATAATTTATATTTACAAAAAATAAACTTTTTTACTCTCTAATTTTGTCATGTTTAGTCATCGAATTCCTATTATCTTGTTTATTTGCACAAATCGGTATTCATCCTTTTTTTGTGTTTACTGCAAATTTTCACTCTAAAATTTCAATTTGAACTTTTATGAATTAACTAAAAGTAAGGAGGCATATTTAGATTTATAGATTATTATTTGATAAAACAAATTTTGAAACAGGCGCATAAAAATTGTACAAAGTCAGTCTCCATTCCAGCAAAAAAAGATGTAAAAAAGTGATTTTGAAAATTTCAACCATCACTCGCTAATATAAATATGGAGGCAGATTTTTAAAATTTTCATTTAGCATATCTATAAACTTCAAGTTATTTTTTATTTTATGGTCTTGTATAATATATGTTTATTTATCTTTAAAATTTCCCAATATTTCTATGATTAAACCCTAATGATGGGTTCTTGTATTAAATTTGATGACTTTCGATTAAAATAAAGCGTTGTAGACTGATACTTCATCTAGCTTCTAGACCAAACTGTGATATCTCTTCATCTCCCTCCATTTTTGTATATAGAAATCAGAGCTTTTTTGCTTTCCTTGATCATTCCACGGCTAATATATATAGCCATCCATGCTAACTACACAGCACAGGCGTAGCTAGGAATTTGACTGGGAGGGGGGGGGGGGGGCTATTTCCAGGAGGTGACAAGAAGTTACGACTTATTAAAGCTTATTATAAATTTTTATTTCCTTTATATCTCCCTTATCAAAACAAAGGGTATCTTCGTAGACAAGAAAATTTAAACATTCTTAACCTTTAGATTATTGCAATTCTTCATTCAATTTTAATTTTTATATTTCCAATCATTTGCATTGAATAAGTGATTGATTGCCAGCAATCTTTTCTTGAAGCATGCAATCTTTTAGGCATGCATATAATATTTTGGATGAGGATTTATCTAATTTTGATATTTAAAATTATGAAAGTTTTGCAAATGCAGATAATCTCACATCAGTTTAATCAAACGGAATTTACTGCCTTCAAATGCTGAAAATTTAAGTGATATAAAAATATTTTTATCATCAAGTTCTTCCAAAATTTCGAATGAAAGTATGATTGATTTAGCAGAAAATATAAATGGAGTACAACTAAGAACAAACATTTCTCATGAAAGACCAAGAAGACTTACAGAATCTTTCGATGAAGACCATTTGTTTAATATTTTATTACCGAAGAAATAAGAAGACTGATTTTCAGCCTCAAAAGTTTGAAGGCAATACATTTTATTGCTAACTCGTTTTCGACCACAGTCGACATATGTCGACTTTACAAAAATGTGAATCGTCTGCGTTTATTACTACTTTTTAATACAAATCTTCTGCTTTATACTAGATATCGTCTGATTATTTGATTATTTTTTTGGCTAAAATTTAAGAAATTTGCTTTTTGCAACATTTGACTAGAGATTGAGGAAGGAAAAACATTAGATAAAATGGCAGTTGTAGAAGAAATGTGGGAGTTTTTTTCCATTCTTCGCCAAATTCTAAAAGAGTGTTGATAGTGGATGAATAAGTTTTACGATACGGGCAAGCTTACAAATAAACTTATTTACGTAGAAAACTTTAAAAAGATGGATTGAAATTGGTTTGGCTGTACGAAGCAAATAATGGTTATTGGAATTTTGTATTCAGAAAAACAAAACGTGATAAGAGAGATTAATTTGGCTCACAATGTTGTGGGGAAGCTAGTAAAACCTTACTTTAATATAAAGTAGAAATCTTAGAACAGATAAATTTTTTACAAATCTTAATTTGCGATCTGAGCTTATTTAAAAAAAATGGTCACCTAACAATTCGCTGTAATAGAAAGGAAATTTCCAAATTATTCAGAAAAATAATAGAAATGCTGAATCCTTAAAGTGTGCCTTCGAATATGAAAATGAAATAATGCTTCTATCTTATTTTCCTAAAAAGAATCGATCAGTTATTTTGCCTACGATTCATCTATCAACTCCCTTTCCAGAGGTAATCGATTTATATAATCTGTCGTATTGGGTGCTGATTTGTAGGAAAAACAGATCAAGTAGCTTATAAATGAACCAAAAACTATAAGATGGCCAATGCTGTTATTTGCTTCCTTGAATAGTTATCTAATTGGTAAAAAATATATATCAACATTGACGAAAAAATTCCTCAAAAAGTTCGCTATAAAATTGGCTCTAAAACACAGAAAGAAAATGAGCTTTTGGTTGCTAATGCGAAGATGCAAAGTTATGCATTGATAAGTATGTTAAAAAAGATATAACTTTACCTTATAATTCAATCAGTTCTGTTTTTTTCTGAGTTCTAGATCCGCCTACTTAAATTTAGGATTGGCACAAGGTATAAGTCCCAAAACAGTTTCATGTTACGAGCTAGGTTAGGCATAGTCTGTAATCTGGCCTCTATAGGAGTCCGCTTGTAGGACCGTTTAAACATTCCAATATTAAAATCATATATCCTAGGGACGACATTTAGGGATGGAGTCAAATTCCAGGGGTAGATTGTTCCTAACCTAGCATGCCTTAAATTATGTATATCTTTCTTAACCCCTATAACATGTACAAATATTATTTATTAATAATATATAAGATATTGCATGCCTTCAAACGCTTCTATTTTTGTAGCATATACCTTTTATAATCATATTTTTTTTATTTAGGAACAAGATACATTCCGTCGTGCCGGTTTTTTACCCTGGTTTTCTTCCTCTGAAGAAATCAAAGGTTTTTACGGTTAGGTAGTGCTCTAACGAACCGATTCTAACCTTGTTAGTAATCAAGCTATCACTAGACAATAAGTTTGTTTCCCAAATTGGGAGCGTTCGCGTTAGGATTGTATCTTTCACGCAGTTGTATTTATATATTGTCACATAAATTCTTGTAAAATAATATATATAACAAGGTATAGCTATTCTTTTGTAACAAGGGCCGGTAGGCGTTTAGTGGGATGGAAAGTCCAGGTAGACTTGGACTCAGCATTCCGGGCGGGCCACGATATCCGAAAGGATGGGTGCGAACGTCACAAAACAACTTAATTAATTAATTAATTAATTAATTAATTCAATCAAGGGTGTTCAAAATGACTTAGATGTTTATGTCGAACACCAACAACAAAATCTTGTGATTCTTGCATTCAAACTGCTTGTAAAAAGGCTTCAGTATTTAAAAGTGAAATTTTCTTCGTTTCTGATAAAGAAATAAAAAATTAATTTTAATTTCGTTTTGAGTAGGCTTAATAATATTTTTAAATTTGAAATTTTGACAAATGATTTTAGTCCTGCTAAGTATATTAAGTTTCATACTGCTTTCTAGGATATCTTCATGTAATAAATTTTAATTTATCAGCACATTTTAGGTTTGGCTAAATAATTTTTGTTTAATAAAATTTTTAGCAAAAAATCACTTGTTGACTTCGCACTTGAAAAGAAAATCGAGCTTATTAGAAATAGTTCTGGTAAGAGTCATCTTCAATTGGCAAAATTATTCAAAATATGTAGAATTCAAGTTGTATCTGTTCTGAAGATAAAAAAACGAATGTTGACAAACAAATTTTGAGTGTTTTAAACTAGTACGCGCACTCATTTCAAGAATTAACTAAATGAATTGCCATAAAACTTGAACACAATGAATTTAAAAGTTTTAATGGTTGGTTGATACGATTTAGAGCACGTCATAATATTGATTCATATGATTGGAAAAAAATTAGACTTCTGTGATGAGTATAAAGTAAATGATATATGGAATTGTTTTGCCAGATCGAATTATGTCTTACTGTGAAAGCGTGGGAAATTATTCTTTTAGCTTGCAACATGTTGAATTAATTTGAAAATAAAAAATCATGGATGACGAGATTCAAGAGTGGCTTTTGATATTAATCTGACCAGTATTAAAATAATCTTCCCTACTCCCAACACAACTTCTTTAAAACCTCTTGATCAGAATAATGTTTATCTAAAAATGTTTATCAAAAAATTAATTTTGCAAATGAGTGTTGTAACAAATATATCTCAACTTGTTTTGAGCATCAAATTGAAGCTGTTAAAGTTTCAAGGCTGTAGATTTATCTGAGTGCAAGAGCAATGTGAACACATTCAAGAGGAAAGTAGCTCGTTTGATTCTCTTTTAAGCATTGGCTCAGACAAATTTCAAGCACCGATTTCTGATCTTAATGAATATGTCGATATTGACAGAAATATTTGAATTATGGAACAACTTAGCGAAGATTGGAAAAATCTCCGAAGAAAATTTAATAAAAATATCTTATTAATTTGAAGAAGCAAGAAAATGGCATCATTTTTGAAAACTTTTCTATGGATAAAGGATATCAGTGACCGTATTTGAGAGGTTCCATAAAATATTTAAAAAAATTTTACCACAAAAACAAATCAAACTGTTTCTCAACGGGGGTCCATGAAATATTCTTGGGCGTTTCCAGACAGAAAATAAATGTGTGTTAAATGAATCAAAAGATGTATATAGTTATCAGTTTTAAGATCAGTTTTATAATTACATTATAAATATAGAGATTATGCTTAAAAGATTCTTCCATCTTTCTGGTAACAAATTTTGTTTTCTTCTGAAGGTTGTTGCTAGCTTTTATAGGGTGATTTTCTGAAGGATAATAACATTTTGATTTGCAGAGTTAAGTTTTTTTCTCAAGTTCATTTGTTAAAATAAAATACTTACCTAAACAGTTGTAGGCTGACTTGACGAGACAAAATAAACCGTTCCATGTTTTGCTTAGCTCTAAAAGCGAAGTTGTGACATAAATCATGAATATTCCTTTGAACTTTTACTCGTAGATTTTGGAAATGTTATCCATATTATTACTAGAGGCGTAGGAAGGTAATTTAAACAAAAGGAGCTAAAAAATATTTTATACATAAAAAATTATATCGTCATCAAAAAGGTGTCAAACAATTTTTGCGTTCGTCATTTTTTCGACAAAGAATTCTTCGATGTTTAAGTTAATAATTTTGTATTTTTTAAGTTATCAAAATAGAAGATGCCCTCTTGCTACGCCTCTACGAAATAGTCAAAAAAAGCATACGTTGTATTTAGAGAAAGAAAATGGATTAATAAGCAATCATAATATATGTGTATTAAACAATGTAAAGAGGCTAAAATCGCCTATGTGAATTGCATCAAATATAATACAAATAAAATACAAATAATGAGATATCTTTTATCTTTCCAAAAATCATCAAGCTTTCTTTCAAAGATATTTATATTCAAGGAATCGACAACTTCATTTGACAAACCATTCCAGTGATTATATGCTTTTTGTGTTAAATAGTGTTGTCTATAATTACTTTGGTAAGAATTAGGTTTAAATTTCAGGGAATGTGATCTGGAGATTCTCTTTGAGTAACCAGGCAATACATTCTCGTCAATGTTCATGTTTCCTTTCACAATATTAAAAATGTCATTCCTTAAGCTTCTGTAATACAAAAAAGGAAGATTAATTTTCTCCAATCTTCTAATGCAACATAAACTTTTTTTTTCTTTATACGTTTTATTTAGGGAACAAGCAATCACATTATATTTTTCATTAACGTGTAGAAAATGAATCAAATCTATATAAACGATAGTGTATTCAAAAACAGAAATTTGAAGAAAATTTCATATAAAAAAATTTTTATAGAAAATTTTTCATATTTTTTCTAAATTGATTAAAAAAAAAATTTATCACATATAACACAATGTGTATGTGTAGCCTAACATTCCTACTCAAAGATCTTTGTTTGGAATTGAGTATCCTAGCCAGTGTGTTGCTTAAATTTCAAAATATTTTTTAGTTTATACTTTATATAAAGTTATCAAATTTATAATTTCACTAGAAGATGTAGATTATTATTTTATTCAATCCAAATTTTTATATGGTGTTACACTGCCAATTTTTCTACTAACTTCAAAAGGCCATTTCATTACTACTTCACAAACCAAACTCAATAACCAATATACCGAATAATAACAATCATCTGTTTTATAAACAAATTTATTGAAAATAATAAACAGACGCGTAGTTTTGAAAAGCGTCGGTTTTAATAAGGAGTTAACGCATTTTTATGCAATTGATTTCTTAGTTTTGTAATCACTTCTTTTCATTTAAACAAGCCTTCTACTTCTATATTTTCATATGGTAAACACTTGAAAAGGAAATTTTAGAGTTCCTCTTTTTTTCCTATTCAACTACATTAAGTTTTTTTTAACTAAAAATCTATTTTTGTTAGCCCACCATCAATTACAAGCCTAAATTAATTTGTAGAACTATGATAAAAAATGTTTAATCCTGGATCGATCCCGAGACCTTGTGATATATTGAAGCCAAGTATCTAAGCAACCTTACTCACGCCAACACAAATGCCAACATTTAATCATTTTTTAGATTGGTAAAACTTAAATTTTTTTTTCCTATATCATATTTCTATATACACCAAAAAAAAAATTGATGAAAAAATCTGTGTCGCTAAAATGAAAAAAGTTCGTTAAAATAAAAATCACTAAATTTAGCAAGTTTTTGTCTAAATTGGCAAAATGGATTCTAACTACCTAGCTCAAAGCGCGAGATAAGCCGCTTCTGTCCCTGCTCACTAAAAAGACTTGTTAATGTTAGCGTTTATTTTGTTAATCAAAGATACGGATTTTCAAATTTGGCCCATAGTCAAATTTATTAGTACATAATTTACTTCTTCTTTCGGAAGAGGGTAGTAAATGTTAAAAAAAAAGGAAATTCATCTGAACTTTATCATCCAAATTCACTCCAGTATTTAACAAGAAATATTCTGAAAAAACTTATTTCACTGCATGAAAGATTTTAGCGTGTCTCTCTTTCGTTGTGCAAATAATAATAATAAAACTTAGTAGAGACGTCATCTATTATAAAAAGCGGAAGAGAGAGTGACTTTAAAATATTTTATTCATTATTAACTGAGACTGAAAACAGTAACAACATGGAATTGAAGAAGGTAATTAAATTTTAAAATAATACTTATAGTTAATTAAAATTTTTAAGGTAAATAAAGTTCATTTAAAGAACACAACACGCGATTCTACTATCCTGCCTCTATTAATATTTGCAGTGATTTGAGTTTTCATTTCGGAGCGCTTTTTGTAAGGACCTGTTGCTGATGATGATTCAAGGCAGGGCTAAAATGAAGACTGGCGTTCTTTAAATTCTCATCCGTTATGGCGTTGCGATTCGGCATTTTTGAGTAGTCACTGTAATAGAGAATGGGCAGGTTCTGTCTCATTTGATAGGAAGATGGATCAAGCGCACTCAATTCAATGGCGCCATTCTCGTGCATGGAAGAGTAGCAGGGCATGTTTGTGCTGTAGTTGCTGCAATACATGGCATTGTAGTTTGTAGTGGGGTAGATGTTGACCCCAGCACCTGCATGCATCAGGGCATCGTCATGCTGAAAAAGTCTTTTATTCCCATTCTCTTGCAGGATATTGTTGGTGCTTGCGTAAACAGGAAAAAGGGATCGCTGATGCTGTTGCTGGGAAACAAGGTTGTTGGTGCTTTCGATGCTGTTCGGCTTTGCGTTGTAGTTGTGGGAGGATGGTGGCAACATAACAGGTGTGCTGCTGCTACTCTTAAAATCCTGCTTTTTTTGGCTTTCACAAGCGAACACTTGTCCACAATTCGTCGTTTTCAAATTGAAGTTCTTGAAGCTTTCGGGGTGCCTGGCCTTAACGTGATGTCGGAGGTATAGGGCGGTTTTGTAGCGCGACTCACAAATCGGACACGCGTACAATCGCCTGACTTCGTGAACAGCAACGTGCGATCTCAGCTGCCAGACTTTGGCAAATCTCTTCTCACAAACACTGCAATTGAACTTCTTGGTCGTGTGCTGCCTCTCCATGTGAAATTTGAGGGTCATTTTATTTTTGAAATGCTTTCCACAAATGTCGCATTGCAAAGGCTTCAAACTCTTGATCACGCTTAATTTGTCAAGCATTTCTTTGCTGTGCATTAATTTGTTGTGGTTTTGTGCTGTTGATTCGTCTTTCTTTTTGAAGTGTGCACACTTCTCCAAGGAGTTGGCCACTTTGCAAGCCTGATTTTGACTTTGATGATGAATGTAGGCAGCTTTCTCTGAAAGAAGGGAAGCATAGGGATTGAAGAAGGCCAGATTTTTGTAGGGCAATAAAAAGTAAAAGTTGGAGAATTTATCTTTCATTTCTTGATTTGGTTGTTCATCGTAGAGCGTCATGTTTTTAGCTTCAACGCTGTTCTGCATATTGTAGTAATCGTAGAAGAGCTTTTGAAAGCTGTAAAAAAGAGCATTGAACTCATGCTTCTTCCTCTCCATGTCTAATTGGTCATTGAGTTTTTTCCTCTGTTGAAAATTTTTTGACACTAATTGAAAATAAGAATTATTGATATTGATCAGGGAGTCCTTTTTAATGGCTCCTCTTTGAGGCAGGCTTTCTTCCGCATTTCTATCAATGTTCTTGTCAGCACTAGTTATACTATCTGTGTATGTGACTTGGATACACGCTTCTTCCTGACTAAAATGAGGATCATCTATCTCTTTCTCTTGAGATAAAAATTTATCACAGATTCTTTCATAATTAAAAACAAATTCGTCTGCTACACATTTCTCTTCATCATCTCCTTCTTCCGCTAAGCCTCTTCTGCTTCTTTTAAGTGGTTTTTCACTCCAAAAGCTTCTTTTTTCAGAAGCATTTTCGCGAAGCACAAAAGAAAAAGGCGTTGCTTTCTTCCTTACAATTGTATGCTGCGGTTGGTGCTTCTTTACTTTTCCAATTCTACTCTTTCGTATTCTTTGTATTCTCCTTTTTCTTATGATCCAGTAAGCAGATTTAATACTCTTTTCTTTCTTCAGCATATTCGGCATGTTATTTTTTATTTTACTAAAAAGAAAAGGTAAAATTAACCAAAATATATGTGAGATTGCTACTCTTAAAATATCCATTTTTAAACGCTATACTTAGTGCACTTGTGTAGTAGTAGTAGTAGTAGTAGCCCTTCCTGCATATTTAAAACATATGTCTTCTGCTGTATTTTTTACATAATACGTTTTTATATCAGAGTATAAATTAATCAATAAGTTTATTCAAAAATATAATTTTTTTTTGATAAACGTATAAATCATCAAGTTAGTTCATTTGCGTGTATCTTTGTTTGTTAGTTTTTTGATTAGTTTTGAATAATTTTTGTACTAAAACAGAAAAGATATATTGTAAACAAATTAATTGAAAGCAACATATTTTAAACGTGAGAGGAAGGTGGGGGGAAGGTCTATAAAAATGTCCCATTTTTTCCTAACTATATTGTATCTATGTCAATTTCTTAAAAACGCTAGCCACTGTCCTCATTTGTATTATGTTATGTAGTTTTTGAACAATAGCCGTATTAGCTCTGCCTTTTGAAAGATAATAATACAACGTATTTGAAGATGTTTCCAAATTTTTTTTTGGAAAAAAGCTATTTTTTCAAATGAGTTAAGTTGTATATGGGTTGTTATTCTGTCTGTAAAGTACAATTATGCCATTTTCATAAATTGCAAGATCATTGACCTCTAGATGCCCTAACTGTTTAATTGCTTTATTGACTAGCTCACAAATAATATGGTCATTGCTTGAAATGTTCCATTACAAAATTTATTTTGTTTTTCACACATTTGAGTGAAGCTCCATGAGAGAATTGAGTCACATTCTGACAGTGGTTTCGACTACAACTTAATCTTTTGTGGATTTTCCTCCTTGTGAAATATCTGTTTCCGGGATTTTAATAATTGCTGTGTGGTGTTTTAATTTGAATCTTTCATTACAATACGAAAAGAAATAGAATAGTAAAATTGGATACAAAGATTCAGAAGTGATGTACATGAAATGATGCTTAGTGAAATAGAAAGAATCAATTTCTTTCATTGTTTACATATCATTACATAAAGTTTTTTATCAAAAATATATACAATCCAACTTATATTCTATAAAAAAATTTAATCAGCTAGTTCAATTACTTACTCTGATTTGATTTTTTTATAAGTATAAAGTAAAGAGTGCATTATAAAAAAGAAAAAAAAGTTCATATTTGATAAAATTGGCAATTGCAGGAAAATTTCAAAAATCGCGCGTTTGAGAATTTAATTCAAAAATTTTGCTGTATCTTCGCATTTCCTGGGAGCGAAGATGAGTTCCGATCCAATAAGAAGGTATTCGGAAATGGATGGCACTCAGATACGGATGTGAAAACAGCAGATTCTTCAGCGTAACACGAATAAGCCTAATAGATGAAACTTTTTATAATTGTGCTAAAATGGACATTTAAGTGGAAGGAGGAAATTGTAAAAGAATGAGATGTGATAGAACTATTATTGGCTTTTCAGAAACTTAAATTGAAGAGTGTGTGAAATAACAAATTTAATGCAAATGTAATGTTCTTGTACTACCTACCGACTGAGAGAGATGATGTGTGTCGTTCAAAAGTGAATGAAAACACATTTTTTCTCTTGAAACATTTTATACAAAATTTTGCAGATGACCACGGATGAGGAGAGGCAGGCAGAAACACTTTGCACAAAACATTACATATCCACTTTCCTAGTGATGAGGGGAAAAATTGCTTTATACATACAGAAGGCATGTGTCGTCTTCACAAGATGAAATAATAGATAAAAATGGATTCCCATCAACTTCTTAATTGATAAGAGGAAGAGTATGCTGGTGCTTTGGTGTGTGAAGCACTTTCTATTACAATCCATTTTCAGAGGATTCCTAACCTTTGGGTCAGCTAACAATCAGAAGATATCTAATGTAGAGATTAATAATAAACGAAGATGATTTTATTTTCGTCAAGTCCATTTTGGTCGTTAACCCGTTAAAGAGTCGACTTTACAAAAATATAATCGTCTGCGTTTATCAAAGATCTTTAATACGAATCTTCTGCTTTACATTAGATATCGTCTGATTTATTTTGGGCGTTAACGGGTTAACATGGAATCATGGATGTATTTAGAAAGTTATGGTCTTTTTTGTGATGGAAGAGTCATCAGGGTACGCAAATTCTTAGTTCTGATTGAATAAAATAATTTAACTACTTTTTTTTGTTTTAACCAATCAAATTACGCAAGAATCGAAAAATCCGTGTTTGAACATTTCTTGAATCAATTTTGACTACTCAAATGAACTGCTTAAAAATGCTTACATCTTGAATTGAACGAAACTTCGATTTTCAAATTTATTGAAAATCTCCCTCACACACACACATGCCCGTATTATGCATCAATATTATTTTGTCTTTAAATTTTCTTATATTGATTGTGGTGTAAGTTTTTTGTCTTATTTTTTAACTTTATTCCATGTTTCCTAGATTTATTGTGTTTTCAAAAAGTTTTTGCACTTTTGAGCGTTGTAATCAAGACAACATTTTGCCACCGCTTGTCTACTCATACCCATTCTCAGAAAGTAAAATATCAAATTATTTAAATTTTTACATTTTGATAGTTATAGATGAAATGAATGATGCCTCCATCAATTTTATATCATTTCTTTGTTATACCTATTATTATTATTATTATTATTATTATAGTTATAATCAGTTAAGTTGATACAATACTAACACATATTGATGTTTTTCCAATATTTTAGATAAAACGGTTTTTTAAATAAAACTTTTTGATTTATTTTAATTGCTATCCTTTCTATTTTAACTTTTTCGATTTAAAAAAATATATTTTTTCAATTAAATTTTAAATAAAAAAAAAAGAAAAAATAAAACTGAAAATGGCATATATTCAAAAAATTTCTTAAATTTTAATTTTCTTAAATATTTTTTGAGAAAATTCTTTTGTAACAAAGAAAACTTTTTCTTAAAAAATTTTCCAACTTTATTTGAAAGGACATATTTTTGGAAAAATTAGAGAAGTATTTTTTTGCTAAAGTTTTTCAATTTTGCCAAAAATATGCCCTTCCCAAATTAAGGCAAGATGCTACTTTTCCGAACGCCTAATTTCCTCAAAACTCTATTATTACTTTTGTAGAAATGATTGGTTTAGTTATTTTCAGCTATTTATCTTCTCCCATTTTAAGCTTTTGAAGAATAATGGTCCAAAATTGTAAGAAAATAAAATGGAAAAGAGAAATGCAATTATTCATTTGTCATTAAAGTTATGAATGAATTAAAATATGAATTAATTATTATATTTATTAAGTTATTTGGTTGGCTAAAAATCAGATTCATTACCGTATGTCCTTGAAAAGAGCATGAAGCTTTGAATAAAAACCGAGAAACGAAAGATGTTTTAAAAATATGCGTCAGGCATAAAGAAAGAGGCAGGAAGTTTAGTAACATGAAATTGAACAAAAATGAAATTTATATTTTTTATTGATCAATAACACATGAATGTATAAAGGCACCTTTAAAGATAACTTTCAAGTTGAAATGCCGAGAGCAATACAACGAATCAATAAAAACTGGTACAAAGGATTTTACTAAAAGCGAAAACACTAAAGCTCCATCAAACTTTCAAATTGCATTCTGGATAAAAAAGCATGACAGCTTTTATCTCTAAAAGTGCATAATAGAAAGCTTATGCTGTGTAGAATTTCCAATAATTTGAACTGTTCACAAGACAGCCTGATTAATGTTTTAAAAGATGAAAATTTATTATATGTTTATAGAGATGAAGTTGTCAAAGATTGCAAATTCTGGCCAAAAAATGGACATCTGGCATGAAAATTTTTCTTTTAACAGAACTAGATGTCCATGATGTTTTTTTTGACTAAACGGCGTATGCAACAGGCTTTGAACATATACTATTTTATTTTTATTGATCTTCAAATGGAGTATTTAAATGTTGGATATTTTTATCTAAATTCGAAATCATAATATTTAACTCAAAAAATTTGATTTGGATTTGGGATTTTTTTAAAAAAAAATTTTTAATTTGATTTTTAAGTAAAAAACTTTATTGATGGAAAACCAATAATAAAAATTAATCAAGATATGATATTTCGCCTCCTCAACGGCTTCTTCAGAAAGGTAGAGAGAGAGAGAGAAAGTATTTAAGTAAGAAATATCATTTTCAAATTTCCAAAGTTTCGATCCAATATGAAGGACGGATGTGAAAATAGCAGATTCTTCAGCGTAACACGAATACGCCTAAGAGATGAAACTTTTTGTAATTGTGCTAAAATGGGGATTTATTAAGTGAAAAGAGGAAATTGTAAAAGAATGAGATGTGATAGAACTACTTAGATTCAGATTATTCTGTAAAAGCCTTGATGAGGCGAAATATCACATCTTGATCAATTATTCCTAATTTTCTAGATAAAGTTTTTTGCTTAAACTTGTTTACTGAATTTGGAGAAAAAAAATATGTTTTGCATGATTTGCACCGGCATCATCAGAAGTTTACATGTAAAGCGGGTCTCTAGCCATTTTAGAAGATAGGATGCCCTTTTGAAATTTGTTGGGGGATGGATGGGCTGTGAATTTTGTGGGATCATCTATGAATTATCTCAAATTCATGCACTACTTATTCATGTAAAAATAAAAATGAAGAAATTTTAAAGTTGCAAGTGCGTAGAAACAACAACACTTACGCGTCAGATGAAGAAACGGAGCTAAGAGAAGTTTATGCCAAATGCCAATGGCAAAGAGAAAATCCATATTTATGACAATATTATTAGTACTTTTAATGCTTTGATTTTATTGGATGTGAACATTTGATTAGCCAATAAAAATTGATCTTCTTGATTTTGAAATGTATATTATATATCTCAAAGAACCTAGCACAGTATATATGCGAAACAGTACAACGTGTGATCCGACATACAATTCAGAGAGCAGGGATCACGCTGTTCACAAAATTAATCTTGTCCACTAAATTTTGGTTTGAAAAATTTAGCTTCGAAACACTCAATTTTCGCGATATATTTCACATTACAACATTTTACATCAATTTTCCAAAGTTTACATGCATTTTATTTTTTGAGAACTAAATTATACACTATTAAATTATATTTTATGATAAGTGCCATTTCTATGAAATGCTGTTAAAGAAGAAGAAGTAGAATGATTAAATAAGATAAAAATCATATTTAGTTTAAAATTAAACAAAATTTGGAGCGTTAGATACATTTATTTAAAATTTAACAGGAGAAATTTATTTAGAATTAAAAAAACAAAAAAAAACGTACATATTAGTCTCACATTATTACTTTACAAAGCTTTGCAAAAGATTGTGAAAAAAGAGAGTGAAAGAATTGGCAATGCATTAGAATTGGACAATTTACGTTTGCTAGGGTATCAAAGGATTTCGTAAAGTCCAAAATCGTTCAAAATGATAGGAGGATGGATGCGTATTATACGGATAGTTTTTGCTTTAATTGCAGTCCTTTTAAAATGAGATTTAAAATAAAACTAGACGAAAATTGTTGGCTTAAATATATGAAGAAAGTTTTTAAGTGTCAAATGACTTTATATGTTAAAAAAAATCACAAATCAAAAAAGTTATATCAGAATATGCTATAAAACAAAAATATCATAATGCAGAAAAAAAGAATAAAACCTTAATAGTTTTAAATTTCACAGGTTTATGCAAAGCAAAAACAGAAATTCTAGAATATTAACATGGATGGATAATTCATAATAACATGTTGATTAAATACAAACATAGCAAAAAATAAGCAAATAAAATTATTTCAAAAAGTTTTTCAGAGTTTTTGGTAGCCAAATAATGATTCAACTTTCCCATTTTGGGAACATCTTGCAAAAATCGTTCAAAAAAGAAGAGGATAAATATTATTCAATACAAAAAGGAGAATATAGCGAAGAGTGTTCCAACATGAATAATATGTTCAAGAATTTCTCTTTCGATATACTGTAATGAAAAGACAGGGGCCAAAGGGCATCCCAATACTAAATTTAAAAAGGTCCTGACTTAAACGATATGTACTTATTGGTTATCTGCCCCACACGGCCGCTGCAATTTTTATTATGAAAAAGTTAAATATAAATATCCCTAAAAATATTTTGGAGGCAAAAGTTAAATTTTTTAAATTTTTTCATGTTAAATAAAGGATTTTAAACAAACCAACTTACTGAATAACTTAACTGATAAACGAACTAAATAAATAAATAACGGAAGAATAATTTTGTATGCCAAAAAATAGCGCTGTCACACATGGTAAGATGAAATAGATCGTATTATACTAGAAAAAGGATGAATATGAATTATAACGATAAATTTTCATCATCATGTACGATTTAGTCAAAAAAAATGGCGAGTATATTTTTTGTTTTCGAAATAAAATTTTAATAGTAAAAAATACAAAGCTACCACGTATAAGTAGGTTTTCGGAAAACCCCACAAAAAGTAATGGAATATGATACCTGTTGAAACGAAATACGCGCTTTTATTGGTCCAACACGTATGAATGAAAATGAAGATGTGTAGGAAGATTTTAGGACTCGCTACAGAGTCAAGTATTTTCGTAGCAGGGGAAGAATGGATGTGTGGTGGTAGGGTGGCGGAGGAATATAAGAAATATTATTTGGTATTTTTTCACTTCTGAAAGCTTATATGACTGACTCTTTTTGTATATGTTTTTAAGAAAGTGACATTTCAAAGGTACAATTAAACGCAATATACAGAAGAATACAAATAGACACACACACACATGATTACATGTTTTAAATAATGTATTAATGAAGTCACCATGTTGAAGAAGAGAGATATAGGCTTAATAATTTTAATAACAATATATATAATGAATATTATATGTGTGTGTACAGAAAAAAGATATTTATACTTAATGTATTTATTATATGATG
>JAUIRK010000036.1:312500-334437 GCA_030549495.1 Nectonema munidae | reverse complement strand
CAAGCGTTATGATTTGGAATGTGAAAATCTTTCCAGTTTTCAAGCAAATGTTTTTAACTCTTCATTGCCGTATATATGCATTAAATGCAACTTAGTTGATGAAAAATACAACTACCTTGGGGCACTAAAGAGACTTGAAGCTTCATTTTCAAATATAGAAAATGAGAAAGCAGCTAGAAGAGAAAATTTTTTTTTGAGAAATACTGAAATAAAAAAAATATATTCAAGCAATAATATTCAAAACTTCATTACTGACAATGTTTCTTTGCAAGTTCTAACCAAAATTGGTTTAAATGAGCGCTACACTCCTATATACACGAAAGGTGATGGAAATTGCCTATTCAATTCGATATCATTATTTTTTAACGGGGATGAATCTTTTTCTTTATATTTTAGATTGATTACTGCAATCGAATTAATTCTCAATTATGAAGAACTTGTATCTTGTAAATTAAATCCTGGAATAGAAAAGGTTTCACTAACAATTTTAGAAGAGAGTTTCAAATGTTGCTTAAATAGGTCATGGTCATCCGCTTATATGATTAAAGCGGCTGCATCAGCGATAGGAATGCGTATTAAAAGTATTTATCCTTATATGAATGGAACACATGATAAGGTAGCGGAAATATTAAATACTATTTTTATGCCTATTGGAGAAATAATAGTCTTTCAAATAATGCATATCTTGTGGACATGTACCCATGAACAAATATCCAAGTACTGGACTCCAAATCATTTTGTTTTGCTGATTTCCACTCAAAATGAGTACAGCAATGAAATGAAAAGAAAACTAAGCCAAAGCCCGATTAACAGCATTTTTAATCATAAAATAACACCTTCTCCCTTAAAAGACCATACCTATCTTGCCTCTAATGAAGACAGCACTGAATTTATTGAATCTTTAAATATTTTTAATGGAAAACAACAACTGAAATCATTAAGTAACAAATTTTTATCTAGCAGGGTAGTTATAAACGAGCTCTTTTCTTCTGATTTCTGTTATTCAGATGTTATTCCAGACTATTTTAAAGAAAATGTTTATTTTAAAACAAAAATAATTCATAAAGATAAAAATGATCAAAGAACTTTCTTTGATAACTTCGGAGTTTGGACTAAAACTACACAGAAAAAGGTGTATTTTTTAAACTTGAATAATGAATTGTTGTTTATTAAAAAAATAAGGAACTTTTTGGAAATATAAAGAACAAAAATTTTATTTCAATGAATCCACAGCCGGATAATGCAGAAATTATTACATTGGTGCATTACTATGCAGAATTAAAACGCAAGGATCTTTTTAAAAGAAGAATTTCTTGGATTGAGAAAGGTGCAGATATTTATTTATGGGAATATATTGGAACAAGGCCTTTAGAACGTTCTCATCATGGAAATTTAAAAATGCATACTTAATTTAAAAATGAATATGTGAGAACCAATCCAGCAATAAAGGATCGTGTATTGGAACAATTGAAACAAACAAAATCATGTAAAAAAATTTATTCTAAAATGCTTGAATCTCAAAAGGATATACCTAGAACCTCAAAAGTCATAAGAAATATTAAATATATATCTGAAAAAAAAAATTCATTACGTGCATATAATAACAATATCGCCGATAATATACAAAGTATAATATGTATGCTAACAACTGGACACCCATTTTTGAAAGAAATGACTCTTAATACTAATGGACTTCCTAATATAATTTGTTATACGCAAAATCAGCTATTACATCTAAGCAAATCTATCAAATCTGGGTTAAATATTTTAGGAATAGATCGCACGTTTAATCTAGGCCCTTGCTTCGTTACCGTCACAGTTTTTGACAACAAAAATCTCAAAAGAAAAGTAAAGGATGTTGTACCTATTTTCCTTGGTCCCATATATTTACATTGGGATGGAAAGTTTGAATCATATTCAAAATTTTTCTCTCATTTATCACTTATATTGAACCAGGATTTCAACTTTGAACTTACTACAGATAATTTAATCATAGGTAGTGATGAAGAAAAAGCTTTAGTTAAGGCTATTAAACATTTTTTTCCACATACTACTCTCATATATTGCCAAAGACATTTAGAAAAAAAATATACAAAGGCATCTAAAAAATAAAATTGGCATGAATCATAGAGAAACCATGGCATTCGTTAATTCAATTTTTGGTAATTCAGGTTTAGTTGATTCTGCCAATATTTTAGATTTTAATTCAAAGAAAAGTTTACTGATAAAAATATACGAGAAAAAAATTGGAACTTATTTAACTGAAAGATTATTACCTGTAATTGAAAATCATGTTTTTATCCCTAAACACAATTACAAATATTTGCCAGATAAATGGAAAAATAATAATTGTGAATCGATGAACCATGTACTCAAATCAAACATAGAATGGAAGAGTAAAAAGATACTAGATTTAATTGAAAGCCTGTATACCGAAGTAAGATATCAAGAAAACTTGATAAGATGTTCCCTTTATGGTTATGGAGATTTAAAAATATCAGATGAATGTAATTTCTATCAAAAATCAAAATCCGAGTGGGATCAAATGAACAAAAAAGAAAGAGAAGAATACTTCCAAAAATTTTTAGATATTGAACCACCAAAAACCGCAATTAACTATGACAAGGGATTAATAGTTTCAACAAACAGACAGCTTATAGTAAAAAAATGTTCAAATATTGCTTCAAAACCAGGAAGAAAAACATTCAGCCTTAAAAAAGAACATCAAATAAGGTAAAGCTTTAATACTATTCATTTTCCTTAATGACTTTTTTATTTAAGACAATTATAAAGCACTAACTCAGCAAATGTAGTTTTCTATGCGCAAGTCAGCCAAAACAAAGTGATATAACTTCAATATAAAAGTTTAATTTTAATATGTTCAATTTTTTATATAAAATTTTTTAAAATGTTCTTTATTGTATGTTGATTGAAAAACAATAAAATTTTGAAAAGTTTGATTATAAAAATTTTTTATATTTGGAAAACAGAACTTATCAAATTTTTTTTAAAACATTTAACTTGGTTATAACTGTATCCATGATTAAAAGAACGAATCCTTATAAAGAATTATTAATGTGCGAGAAAAAAAATTATATTTTTCCTAAACATAAAAAAATTCTTCATATTTGCTATAAGGCTAATCGGATAATGTTGCCGAATCCGTGTATGACCTCTTTCAATTTGGTAATTTTTTGAGAATTAAAATGAGAGAAACTAACTGAGTCTCTTGTGATGTTTTGCAAAAATGTTTTACCATATTGGATTCTCTTAAACCTAAAAATAATGCGATCTAACATGCATGTCAAAAATATGCTCTCGTATAATAAGCATTTCTATACTAATAACAAAAAAGTTTATCTTGACTTTGCGCATCCTCATATAAATACACAAATTTTCTCTTTTTTAACAAAATTTTGTATTAAATAAAAATTTATTGACATGAATTAATTTTTATTTCATCTCTCATATTTGTTAATTAATCTTTTTGATACTTTCGGCATTAATTGAAAAATCCTTTCGTTACATTCAAGATTAGCACATAAATATTATAAATATATAATTTGGATATCACTTAATTCTCTTCATCATTCAATTTCTTTTCAAATAAACATTATGAAATTTGAATCTTTTTACTTTAGCTTAAAATTGTATTTGATTTATATTTTAGAAAACTTTTATTTTGTTAATTTCATGATTTTACAGTTCTTATAAAATTTTAGCATAAATGAGCTAAAAAAGGCATATTTTATTTCACTAAAAATTCAACTTAATAGTATTTTCTGGTGATACTTTTTGAACTGATTTTATTTTGCAATAATTCCTATCGAGATTGCTTTTATTTTGCAATAATTGTTGGAAATTAGCAAGGCCTTTGAATGCATAATGTTTAGGCGTATAATTATGATATCAAAAATATAAAATATGACATTGATAAATTAAGAAACTTCAGTACTCAGGTTTTTTTGAAACAAAAGATATTTTAGTCAATATAAATTATTTTATTTTGATTTTACGGAAAATGAAATAAAAAAGAATATAAAAAATTTTAATTCATAAAAGTATAACATCAATTTCTATATTTGAACAAAGTTTATTGAAGATAAAATTTTTTGTTTCAATGCTTCCAAAAGACAGAACAAGTATTGCTAAAATCCAAATATGGATAAAGTAGCATTGAACTGATTTGTAGAACCCAGATCTAGTATAGGCCTTTAACTGGCCCGTAATTATGAGAAAAAAATTAATTGCCTGTGATTTAAAAACTATTTCAGACAAAAACTCTTTCTTGGGATTGGAACTTTTGAATGAATAAAAAATTAATTTTTTTATACGGAAAATTACTAAAGATAAAAAGAAACATGCCCTGAAATTTTTATAATGAGTCAATGTAGAGTCGGATATAATATTTTCAATTTTTTCAATGGATTTTTGTGCATGTTTTCCATTTCTACCAAGTTTTCAGGGATTAAAAAGTGGCCCTCAAAATCACTTTTGGATCAAACTCTAGCTAAAAAATAAGAAATTCAAAAATAATATATTTATTAAATTTTAATTCATCAATGAAAATCACTGTAGTAATAGATGTAAACATATCTTTTACAATCTTTTAGAAATCAAGATTTGTTGACAAGCTTGATCTATTATCAAGCTTCGGAATTTCGGAAAATTGTGAAAATTTTGTATAAATATATCCATCGAGAAAGGAAGAGAGAAAAGACGGCTGTTCTTAAAAATAATTTAATATTATACAAATTAAATAAACAAAATTAATTTTTGAATTTTAATACTTTGTGAAATAATGTAAGAGAAAAATATTTAAAAAGAATGACGTCTCATCATAGTGGGAACAAAAAATTATCGAAAATAAACTAATATCCATGCATGAAAATACTTTTGGGTATCATATTATTTTTGACTATATATGTTTGAAAAGTTTTCATTATTAATTTTATGAAAAGAATTTAAAAAGTTGGGATTTTGTCAATTTAGATTATGACCTGTGAAAATTGTTATGAAGATTGTTTGTTAGTTTGAGCGAAAAATTAAATTTTTATGAAATGGTATATATTCTTTAGAATTAAAATGTATTTTGTATGTGGATGCTAAATATAAGAGTTACTAGAATATTTTTTCATTCGTAAATATTCAGATCTTGATTGTTATAACTTGAAAGAGAAAGATAAAATAAGAAATGCTGATATAATTATAGTAAAAATAAATGAATAAAAAATTCAAAAATTTTATAAGCGATTTTTAAAATTGAAGTATATTGCCACAAAAATAATAATCTTCAACCTTAATCTTCAATAGTTTTCAACAATACGTTTTTATCGAGAAGTGATAATTCCAAATCTAATGTGAAATTAAGAGCAAGAAAGCTTTGGTGCCCGATTGAATTCAAGCAGGCATCGGGCCAAACCTTACTCTCGCCCCTTACATTACAAATTTAATTAAAAAGTACTTAACTAATTTAAAATAAACATACGAATTAAAAACAGATATTAATAATAAAGAAAAAAAGTTAACTTTGTAATTTCTCTTGATTTAGTTTGAATTCCTTTTAAAATTTAAATGTTCATTTTTCTTTGAAAGAATAGTCTTGAAAAGATTGATAAATAATTTAAAAAACATGTCGGATAAAATAAAAAAACAAGAAAAAAGTGATTTTATTGAATTAAAAAAAATCTACTTGAAGATTTATGATGAAACTTTTAGAAAATCTTATTTACTATGGTTTAAACTTATTTCCAAATTTTTTTGAAGAAAACTACATTTTTCACGTAGTTGGCACAAAATACCCTAGTTGGCACAAATTAGTTACTCCCGATTGAGATGGAGGGGCAGCGTGTTAGTGAATAATTCAAGTTTTGTACTTGGTGTAGTATGATGGCTTTAGTGATAGAAAGGAGACACAGGCGATGAATTTTATTAAGATGAGTAAGGGATGACTGATATTTCAACTCTGAGCCCCTTGAAAGAATTACATATTTGAGGATAGGGAAAATGAGACTTTTATAAATGAACTTTGTGATTTTTGAAGAAAGTCCCCATTTGTAAGAAATTGCGTTTTTAAGAGAGAAAAGAGTTATGAATAATTTTTGTGAGCTGCTTAAATAATATATTTAATATATTTATTATATTAAATAATAAAAGCTTTATATTTCATTTCATTATGAAAACAAAACTTAATAATTTACAAAAATATTTAATAATGAATTATTTCATTTTGTAGGTTTAACCTAATCCTAACCCTTTTTGACAATGATTATGACATTTCAAATTTTACAAAATGGTAAAATAAATTTTTGATCACATTGGATTAAAATAAAATAAATCTTTTAAATTTACTGAGACCGAGACCAGAAAAGAGAATTTAAATTCAAACAAGTTTAGAGTTGTAAGATTTGTATAAAAAAACAAAGTAAAAAATATTTATTCTTATTTATTTGGCTAAGAATATAAATAAACACTGTAAAAATATTTAAAAAGTTTTCTATTATATATATACATTATTTGTATAATTATAAATCTAGAAAAAACTTTTTTATTTGAAAACATTCACTAGCCGCTGTAACTTAAAATTTTCTAGAAGGGAGTATTCTATGCGGAAAGTATAATTTGAGAGGAAAGGAGGGGGTGTGTAAGACACAGAGCTTCTAAAATATATAGTTTGCGCGGGCTCTGATTAATTTTTTTACCTCTCAAAACAATTTGAGTTTATTAAATATTCGATTGCGAAAAGGATATATACGAGAAGAACTATAGTTTCATTCAGATTTAGGCTTCTTTGATGAAAACACTATAATGTATCTTTTTCTCTATCTTCAACAACAAATTGTAAAATTTTAAAAAAAATCTTAAAAACTTTTTAATAATATCTTTATAAATTTCATTTAGAAATTTCGCCATACATTTTTTTTATATTTTTTATATTTATATTTTTCTTTTATGTTTGTAAGTAAAATGGCAAATTTCCAGTTTTTAATTTAAAGTTGCTTATGTTTAGTCCCTTTACCAGACTCTAAACATAAGGATGTGGAAAATTTCTAAGAAGGGATGGACTATATAAAATATATATCAATATTTTAACTTATTGATACTAAAAACATTAATGTCAAGATTTTTTTATGGGAAATTTTTTAACATTTCCTAGACTACTTAAAGTATGAATTTCCATTTTTTATAATCTTAGTAAAAAATAAACTTGTGAATCCAAAATATCCCCTCTAGCATATTTTTTTCTTTGGCTATATTGATTAACCTTTGTCAAATATAAAATTGTAATAAGGAGTCTACTTATTTGTATCTATATATTTAGTGTAATCCTTTGAGGACTTGTGGGACAACAGTGTTTCAAGAAATACAAAACGTTTGCTTTAAATGTATAAAATTCTATTGAAAAAGAATTTATTTCTTCAAAATCTTGGTCCTCAAATGGGTTATCAGCATTCTTCTTATCCCCTTTTGGGGGGTCGATGGCTTTGATCTGTTCTCTCCAAAGCTTTCTGTTTAGCATCGCTTTCTTTCAAACCTAATTTTTTCACACTTTTTTTCAAATCATCTCCCCATCTCATTTTTTGCCTTCCTCTTTTTCTTTTATCTCATCGTATGCTTTCCTTATTTTCTCATCTTTTCCCCTTCTCAGCACGTGTCCATACCATCTCATTTTGTTCTTTTCGATTACATCTATCACACTCGTCATTACTTTTGTTCTCGTCTTATTTCTTTATTCCTGATTCTATCTCTTGTTACATTTAACATCATTCTCAGCATTTCATTTCACACACTTCTAACTTGTTCTTTTTCAGACACCAACATTCTGAACCAAATCCCCACTGGTCTCACTATAGCTAAATACACTTTGGACTTCATTTTCATTGGCAGCTTTTTATCCTTTAAAACAGTCTTAA
The DNA here is from genome assembly GCA_030549495.1 of Nectonema munidae. NCBI lineage: Eukaryota > Metazoa > Nematomorpha > Nectonematoida > Nectonematidae > Nectonema > Nectonema munidae. Next base: position 326,524 of record JAUIRK010000036.1, on the reverse strand, counting down.
CTTCTTACTCGCATTCAACCTCGACTGTACATCCTTACAACAACCTCCTTCCTTTTCAATAACTGGCCCTAAATACTTGTTTCAATTCTTCTTGCACTTGTTTCAATTCGATCCCATGCTTATCTTTTATGCTTATCACAGCGTTTTCATTCCTACAGACTTTCATCACTTCAGTCTTACGTGAATTCAATCTCAGTCCTTTTCCTTCGAGACATTCTTGTCACATAAACAGTCTTTTTTGCATTTCTTTTTACTGTCTGCTATTATTACCAAATCACCAGCGAACAAAAGTTCCCAAAGGTCATCTTTTCTGATATTTTTCTTTGATTCATCTATAACAATTGCAAAAATTAATGGACTAAGTGTCGTACCTTGGTGTAAGCCTACATTCATTTATATCAAACTCATGTGAACATCCATTCATTGTTCTAATCGAAGTCTTAGAATTCCTGTATGTTTCCTGAATTAACCTTACAAGCTTTTCACTAACTCTTTTTTCTCTCAAGCTCCAGTATACGACATCTCTTGGAACTCTGTCATATATGCCTTCTCTAAGTCTACAAAGCTACAAAATAAAGGCAGATTTCCTTCTAGTCTTTTTGCATCAATTGTCTTACTATAAATATCGAATCCACTGTACTTTTACCATGCATGAAGCCAAACTGATTCAAGTCTATAATTGATTTCTAACGCGCCTACTCAAAATTCTCTCTAGCAGTTTCAACCCATGTTCTAGCAATTTAATTCCCCGGTAATTTTGCAATTCAACACATCTCTTTTTTCTTGTAAATCGGAATAATTAAGCTTTTAGTCCATTTTTCCGGCATTCTTTCTTCCTTCCGAATGAATTCCAGCAATCTAGTCTTCATCTTCAAACATTTTTCTCCGCCTGCTTTTATCATATCTATACTAACTTCACTGATTCCTGTTGCTTTGTTTTTTTCATTGCTTCCAATACTTCTCTTTCTTCCAAAACAAACATCAGGACCCTCAACTTTTTCTCTTTTATCTGTGTGTTCATGGTTATTTTCAACATTTAGTAGCTCCTCAAAGTACTCTTTCCATCTGTTCTCAATTTCCTTGAATAAAATTTTTCCTCCTCTGTTTTTTATATTGTCCACATTTCCAGTTTCTTGAATATCTCTTTGCCTAGACTTTGCAAGTTTGAAAATTTGCTTGTCCCCATCTTTATTCCTCAGTGATTTATACATTTTTTCTATTTCATTTGCTTTCAATTCAGAGATAGTTCTTTTTGCCTCTCTCTTCTTAATTCTATATATCTGTTTATCCTCTTCTGACTTACTTTTCTGCCATTTCTTAAAAGAATTTTTTATCTTTCAATACCTCTCTAACCTCATCTTTCCACCACCATGTTTCTTTTTGAGTTTTCTTACCTTTTTTTGTTTTACCCAGCACCTCCTTACTTGCAACCAACAAACTGTTTTTGAAGTGAATCCACATTTCTTCAATATCTTCATCTATTTGTTTTTCCATCTAACTTTTCTCAACTATTTTCTCGTATCTTTCCTGATTTTTTTATCTTCGAGTAGCCATGTCTTAAATCTACCTATCTTTATAACTTTTCGTTTTTTCTCTTTAGTGATAAACATACCAATTATAACAATTCTGTGTTGTGATACAATGTCACTTCCAGGGATAACTTTGCAATTTTTGACACATTTTCTTTTTCCCTGTTTGACCATGAAGAAGTATATTTGGCTTTTTTTGCCACCACTGCTATATGTTATCAAATGACTATCCTTCTTTCTAAAATTTGTGTTACATATGGTCAAATCGTTTCTTTGTGCCAAGTCTAATATCCTTTCGCCTTCTTCCTTTCTATTACCAAAACCGTGTCCACCATGAACTCCATCGTACCCATCACTATCCCTGCCGATTTGACCGTTAAAGTCACCTGCCAAAATAACTGTTTCACTGTCAGGAATTTCTGATAGTAAACTATCTAGTTTTTCTGCAAACTAATTTTTTTCCTTTCTACTACAACCAACTTGAGGCGCATATATTGACAAAACTGTTATAATTTCATCAATGCCTTTCAGCTTCAATCAAATTATTCTGTCACCTGCTCTTCTTACTTCAATTACTCTTTTATTCCATTTTTCACTCATAATCAAACCTACACCGTTACTTCTGTTGGTCAATCCGCTATATACAATTTTGAAACCTTGAATGAGCTTTCTAGAGGTATTTCCGCTCCATTTTGTCTCCTGTACACAAGCTATTTCAATCTTTCGTTTTATCATTTCCTCCACAATTTCGTTTGCTTTTCCTGTGAGTGTACCTACATTCCATGAGGCTGTTCTAAGCTTATCGTAACCTACAGGCATTAGTTTTTTCCAGTATTCTTTTTGACGTAGGTTACTGGAAACACCCACGGAGTTATTTGGGCTGTACCCCACCCAACTTTTTGGATCATTGCATGAAATTTGAAACATTTTTTTTACAAGCCGGATGCCCTTCCTGACGCTAACCACTATTTGTATTCAGGCCTGGGACCTTTAGCCTTTGTAAAACCAATTACACAATCCACAAGGCAGAGGTCATTTGAAGTCAGAGTTTTTTTCTCCTAGAACAACTGCCATCCAGAGCTAACGAGTTTGTTCTACCCGGAGCTAAAGTTTTAAGATCTCAACCTCATTTCCACCTCGGCATAAACAGCATTGAGGCTAAATGGGTTATCAACAATAAAAAAAATTTTATCTTCTAAAGGACACACAGATTCATATATAGAAAGGCTCTTTGTATTTTTAGTCTATTTTGTTTTTTAAGTGAGGCAGAGGGCGGAATCCGTCTCTCTAAAAATAAATTATAAAATCTCCTTCCTCTTTCCTTTTGACTTTTTCTATATAACAAATTGTTATGAATTATTTTTATTTGATAATTTCAGGAGTACTTTAAAAGGTTCTAAAGAGATAGTACTCACATTTAGTAGGCTCTTCCACTACTCACGCACTTGACCGTATTATGTATGGTAATGCTTAAGTTTTTAACAAAATGATTAAGTATTATAGCTCGAATTCCAACAAATTAAAGGTCATTGATCTTACTTGAGCACAGCTTGCCATTAGAAAATATGACCCCTTCTATTCGATGGTTTTAGAAAGGAGATATCCTGAGAAAATCTGAGAGTACTTTATATTTGATCAGATTATTTTTATAGTATTAAATATAAAGTTGGAGCCAATTTTTAGTTTTATAACTTTAATGAACTGTTATGATTTTATATACCGAGTGCTCACTATATTATATAATATCAGAGATTTACTTAAGTTTTTTTATAGTAGGTTTTGATTAGTTTTTTTGGCCCAATAACTGTAATTAATGCGCTGATCAAATATATCGACCGCGCCTTTAGTAACATCATACAATTTATATAAGGTAGGTTTTTTTTAGTTGCTTCCTTAGTTACTCCTAATATGAATGCCTTTAATACCCTATTGAGTGTAATAATGATGCAATTCGGATGTTTTTATTAACAGTTTTTCTTTTGATAGCGTAAGAGTAGTTTTCTCTCTCTCAGTTACCAGACTAACTTTCTTAGGTACACCTTTTCTTTTCCGCATTATACTTACTACATATGTTATTTTTCCATTATATAACCATTCTATTAGGTGTAACGAAGTGTAAAATGATGTCATCAGGCATCTCTCTAACTGTATCGTTTGACATTTTTGACAACAGTTATTTTTTGAAACTTTATAGAAGACTTTACAACACAAAAGACACTTAGGTTCCTCTTCTCCAACAGACGCTAATGCTGTAAAAGCAAATTTCAAGTATGAGCCGTCATATTTAATTTTTTGAGCCATTGAAAAAAATTCACATTTACATTTATATAAAATGTAATATTTATTGTTTTAAATGTGAATTATTGGCAAAAATCGCAAAAGACCTAAAATTCAATATATAATATCTGCCTGAATAAATTTCAGTCTTTTAAGTGTTTTAATCTTTCAGCCTATAGAAGTTTGACTTATTTGTACCTTTAAATGGTAGGGTGTGAAGAATGGGGTAGGAATTTTGACGCTTTGAAAAAATTGGAAGTTATATGAAAATAAAGGATAATTCAGAATAAATGTATTTTTTCCTAAATATTTCAAGTATGCTGAGTTTAACATGGCAGTATTAATTTTCCATCATATCCCCTAACAAAGAATTAGTATTTATTAATCAAAGTTGACAGAACCTGTCAAAATATTATTACAAGTATTATTAACTTTTTTATCCTAAAATACTTGTAAACTAGCATTTTCAGGTACCCTGAATTAATATAGGTCTTTATTTTTTATTTATAATAATTGATATAGATATTGATTGATATAGCTTCTTGATCCCTTAGGGCAGTGTTTCCCAACTCGTTTCTGGTCGTGGACCATTTTTCAAAAAGCAAAAATGGTATGGACCATCATTATTTTTGTGGGAAAAACTTATTATGATCCATACTAAAAATTTATTAAAAATTTATTATAAAATCAAAAAAAAATTAGATAAACAAATCAATAAAATTTCATTTTGCTCTTTTGCTGTAACCAGGCTTCTAAACTCGTTTTTCTATGTCTGGAGGAGTTATAGATAAACTATAATAAGAGTAAATAGCCTTACTCTTTTCGCCCGAAAATAAGTAAATAATCTGAGTTATACAAAATAAATTTAAAAAAAAATAGCCAATCATAGTTGCAATTATAAAAGCGAAATTTCACTATCTTTTGAAAAATTTTTTGTGGACCAGCAAAGAGTTGTCTTATGGACCAGCAGTTGGGAAACATTGCCTTAGTGCAACGCGGACTCCAGTTTGAAAACTACTGATTTAGAAGGTAGTTATTCAATCAGAATTACAACCAAGGTAATTTGACTTGATAAAATTAGTGCAGTTATGGTTAGATTGAGAGCTTACAGTGCAAGTATAATGCTAGTGTGTTTTCATTGTACAAAAATGTCTTGTCTCAACAATTTTTTGGTCTCATTTTTTAATGGTTCGCTGTAAATTCATCTCCGAAAATTTATCGACATATTAAATTATCTACACTTATTTTTGACACAGTACACACATAGCAGAGACCGGTGAGGTCCCTAAAACTATCCTTATTTTATATCTTATTTTATTATTTTATATCTTGCTTGCTAATGTAAAATAAGATAATCATAAATATCACTGAATAATGGAAATACAGCTCTGTATTACACTAATTCTTTTTTTTCTCCTTTTAAATTGCTAAATCCAAATATTTTTTTTGTTATGCCCAAGTTTAATTTTTAAAATGGCTTTTCTTTTTTGAATATTATACACTCAATAAGAAATATTTCAATTCTTTCCTACTTGATTTGTGGAAATAAAAATTGTTATATTATTGGTAAAGGTACCATAGGGTGTTTTCATCGAGAAGGCACAATTGCGCCGCTTGTATCCAACTATGAGGAAAGCAGGCTTGATGCGGGATCGAACCCAAGACCTTGAATTATCGAATCCAGCATCTAACCATTGTTATGATGAATCAGCTAAAGAAGCTTCTTTTAAAACAAATAATGCAAGTGAGGGTTGGGGGCATGCTTTTAACTTCTTAGTTGGAGCATTTCATCCAAATGTTTCGAAATTTAGAAATATGCTTAAAAAAAGAACAAGCCAGAGTTGAAGTAGAAATCGAACAGCTTCTCTTTTGTTGAAAGAATCTCTTTTGCTTTGCGAATTCAAAGAGGTGTAAGAAACTTTGAAAATTTAAGTAAAGTTAAATTTAGTTGCTACAAATTTTTACTTTTTTTTTTTTTATATTTTCAAAAATAAATATAATTTTTTCATTTATTTGTTTTTTTATAAATTTTCAAAAATAAATAATTTTGATGATTTATTAATTTGTGAAAATAGTATTAATGACTAAAAATACAAAAATAAGTATCGATTAATATACCATTTGATGAAGTTTTCTGGATGAATTCTCGGCGATGAATTTACCTGTCACCTTTTTAATTTATATCTGGGACCTAAGAACATTATTTCTGTCATACTTTATCCAAGTGTTAAAACTAAAAAGAAGTATAACAAATGCTCAATTATCATTTTTCAAATATTTTTCCTTAATTTAGATATTGAATGCAGACTAATAACATAATAATCAAGAAATTAAATAAGGATATCACAAAAGATGACATTTACTTTTTATTTCGATTGATTAACTTATCTCCTTTGCGTCTGTCCGAGATCAATCAAGGGACCGTGTTCGCGTCCTTCGATAGCGAGAAAAGTGCTGAACTAGCTATGAAAGAATTGGACGGCTTCCGTTTCAAATCAACCACCCTTACATCAGCTTTCGCACCAACATCTTTCTGCATGTCTTCAGTACAAGAAAACTCAGAATCTAAGAAGACTTCAGTGCCAACTTCAGTAAACACATCAAAGTCTGTTCGATTCAAAGAAATAAATTGCAATAAGAATAACAGCGATGAAACTTCGAACCTAGAGACTAATGACAACCTAGCTATCCCCTTGATGAGCTCAATCTATGTTACTTTCGTAGAAGACGATGCCACTTTTTGGGCGCAATTGAATGCAAATCAAAAGAACATGAGTCTGATATCAGGGATTCTGGAAAACTACTGCTCCACTCCTAATCGGACGGGTGTGAAGCCAATGATCAACTCAACTTTTTGTGCCAAGTATTTTGTAGATGGAAATATTTACAGAGTCAAGGTTCTACACACCGACGAATTTGAGGCAAAAGTTCGCTACATCGATTTTGGAAATATTGAAAGCGTGAAGTTTGATGAATTGCACTTACTTCCATCTTCTCTAATGGATATTCCTGCTATGGCTCACCATTTTGCTATTGACCAGCTTCCCGCTGTAGTTGAGACGTTGAGTAACCACGACTTCAATCTCTTAGAAAACGAAATTATAGAAAAAACTGTTCAATACTCTTTCAAGCGCTTGGAAGATGATCTTTTTTACGTCTCAATTTTAACTGAAAACGGAAATTTGTTGCAAACGTTAAGACAATCTAAATTTACTTCACTCATTCAAAACGCAAAAAATTCTCTTACAAGTAGTAATATTGATTTTCCAAATCCAGGAGCATCAATTACTTCATCACATCCTTCATTTTCTTCCAAAAATACTTATGATAGTGCATCAGATGGATATCATCCATTGCTTTCAAATTCCCTGCCACGTTTACAAGATATGTCTTTATCAAATTCAGGACACAACGTTTCTTCGAATTTTCTTGTCCATCCTTATCATCATAATCTTAATAATAATAATGATGATATCCTTCAACAAGAAAATTCATTTTATACTGTTCCATTGCCCAATCAATCCTCTCAAAGCCAGCATACTTCCGTAAATTTTTCACCAGCTTTATATCATGAACACCACAATTCTGAACAAAGTCAAGAAACCTTCGTTGAAAAAAATGCGGAGGCCCTTGTCCAGTTACAAAGTTTGATAAGTGGTTTGCAAAAAGAAAATGAACGCTTAAAAATATGTCTAGAAATGAAGGAAAATGAACCGAGCTTTAAGCATGAAATGAAAGAGGCTTTTGATTTAGTTAAAAATATTACTTCTGTTCAAAGGAAACAATTTTGCGATTTTAATAATCCGAATTTAGACTCGCTCATCTCTGTTTATCAAAGTATTGTGTCCAAGTTTAACGCTGTTTCAAAGTTATATGAACAAACTCAATTTATTGAAACTTTGCACTTGACCTTCGCCGAGATTCAAAATGCCATATTCGATTTTTCCTATGTTTATAAAGATCCCACAAGTGAAAAACGTTTACAAGAAATGATTGACAAGCGAAACGCACTCAGAATAGAATTTCATCAAAATTTTTCTCACTTAGACCATTTTTTTGAAGAAAGTATTGATATGAGTGCAATGCAAAGACTTAAAGAAAAGGTATCCTTCATTTCGAAAGAAGAAGAAGAAAAAACTAGTGATCTACCTGGCATCGAGGAACTGAGCTGTGACATTCTTAATATTTCCCTTTCCAAGTATAAATCTTTTAAGCCAGAAAAAGAAGAGACTTTGAAAAAGCTGAGAACAAAAGTTAGAAATCAATATGGACGGTACTTAGACGCTATCTCTCAAATCAATTCATGCATTTTGCTCCCAAACAATGACCTCGATTTTGAAAATATTTCTAATAACAACGATTCATATTTTGGCGTAGAAGAAAAAGAAAGTTTAAATAGTGATAACGATTTTAACACGACTTATGCAACTCTTTTATCCCAAATCCAAGCTTACAATAGGATATTGACTGTCGAAAAAGATGTCTTAGTTTCTGAACCTTTTATGAAAGAGAATGCGAGCACCCTGCATGATCAGCTAAAGCGCAAGCTAGGTTCATTTTTTTCGCAGTTTTCTTTCCTTGTGATTCACCTGGATGAATTTAAATCTATCCATGCAAAACATTTACCATGGTTGAATTTCAGTGGTAAATTAGACTTGCAAGACGTTTTATCGGATTATAAAGATGTCTTGTCACACAAATCAAGGATTCGTCACAAGAGGGCTGAACTAGAAGATGTGAAAGAAGACATCACGTGTGGGGACTCACTTGATTTGAATGAGCAACTTAAAGCGCTGTGTTGTTCTCTTCATCAAAGCTATGAAAGCATGCTTAGTGGATTGGAAAGAAATTTGGTCCTTTTATGTGAGATTTTGCCAGAGACCAAACACTTTTATCCGCAATTGAAAATTGGGGAATATTGCGAGTACCGAGGCTTCATAAGAACGAACTTCTACCTAGAATATCTCCACTGCACAGATCTCAATGAAAATTGTCACGCACACAGGACGGAGTACGGTGGACAACGTAAACTTGTTTATTTTCACCACGCGATTGACGAAAACTTTAGACGCAACTTGTTGAAAAATCTAACAAAGTACAATGATATCGCAAATAATGATATGTATATGCGCAAGATAAGTTTTGTCTTTGTGCATGATATCAAGGTTTATTACCTAGTGGAAGAATTTCAGAATACACTTCTCCAATACGTTAATGAAAGGAACGCTGAATTGATGGACTCTACGCGCAAAAAGATTTTGAAGTCTGTCGCCTATTCTATTTCCTTTTTACATCAGAAGAATTATGCCCACGGGCATATAAACCCATCCTACATTTTCTTCGATGATCTATGTCGTGTCGTTTTGCAGGAAGTTAATATTTTTGAACAAGTTTCGATTAAACAAGGATTCCAAGACATGAACAACTCCATGTTGCATTCTCTGAAACAACTCAATGATACTCAACTTTCCTACTTCGATGATATCTACGCATTTGCTGTACTCGCACTTTGGTTGTATTTTCCCAAATACGAGTTTAATTGTGCTTCACAAGATACTTCTCCTACAATTCCATCGCCTCCATCGATTTCTGAAATAGGATATCTTAATCCAGCATCGTGGCTACTTGATATGCTCAAATACATTTTTTCTTTTCATAGTCAAGATCAAACTGTCAAACAGTCCTTAAGTATGTCAAGTATTATCAAAACTTATTTTAAATCAACCTGATTGATAGTAAGCAAAAGTTAATTGCTTTTCAAAAATACTTTAAATATTGGTATTAGCGAGTGAAGCAATCATTTTAAAAAGCAATATCCTTAATATAGCTAAAACGTCCTATATCATATTCTCTTAAAGTTTTTGCGTTACGGTTACAAACAATAGTACGTCTACAATGTGTATAGTTTTTTTTAAAGAATTCAAATTTTTGTTTTTATATCGAGGTAAAATCATTTTATAAGGCAATATTGTTATAATTCTTCATATAATAAAATTTGTTTATATTTTCCCCAAATTTAACAGCACAAAGAGCTTTAGACTTGGAGTGAGTGTGGTGGCGCTTTTGTTTTTTTCAAAATAAGAATGACGCTGTCATATCAACCTCAATTTTACCTTCGTCTGCTTTTTCACATAGTTGTGTATATGAATCTTCTGCTTTTTAATAAATATCGTCTGATTTTTCTCGTAACGAAATGGTTGACTACTTTCTTCTTTGTAGCTTAGTGATATGCGCAGTCTTTGTAGACGGAGTGGGAGATTCTGCATCTGCCTCGCAACCCTGCATTTAATTTCAATTTAGAAAATATAAATGCAACGTTTGTGAAGAAATTTCAATCCATCTTCTATCTGTGAAAAATTCAATTGAACTTTTTAATACTTTTTTCATGAGAAGGTGTCATCAGTGATTTTGAACTTCTTTCAAAAAGTTATTGTATAAAGTATTAAACCCTTCTTCAAGTTTTTTTTCTATCAAAGATTAACTTTTACAGGTAAAAAATGTCCATTTAAACGTTGTTCAAGCGAATTTAAAATGGAAGAAAATACCTTATAGTTGTCGACAACAGTATTCGTTGATTTTTCTATTTTTGCAAAAGATTCTTGAAAATAAGATGTTAAAGAATAAACTTCGCAAAAGAGGTTTGCAAAAAATTTCTTTAAAACTGTAGGTGGGTTATTCTGAGATTGAAAATATGATTTTTAAGCTGGCAACAAATGCAGAATTCTTTCTATTGCTGGAAACAAGGAAAGACATCTTGTTCTACTAAAAGAAAGGACATACTTGAATTCCAAATCAATAAAATCACAGAACTCTTTTAAATTTTCAGTTCTCACAGTATATGTATGAAAATAATGGAAAATTTTCGTTACAATTCTTTCATTATCAATTGCAATCAACAGCTTTATGAATTGCGTTATATAAAATATATGCTGGACAACGAAATGAAACTAAAAGAATATTTTTAAAATAGTTTTTCAACTTAAAATAAACATTATTTTCTCCATTATTATTTTTTTCCTTCAAACATTGTATTGCAGTTATCGGCAGAGGAAGAAATGCACTTATTGTTCAAGCAAAATTTTTCAAGTGTTTTGACAATATAATTAAATATTGTATCAGCCTTTTCATTTGCAAGAGTTAATGAGATAATTTTTAATGAATAGTGATTACTAGTATCAACAGTTAACCCGAAAAACTCAATTTCTTTTCTCTTTATAGCATTTAAACCAATCTTTTGTATATGATGAGCAAAAACTCTGGTAACGATATAAGTGGTTGTTCTACAACAAGAATTTTTTTTTGCTCTTTTAGAATCAGAAAAAAATTTTTTTAACAGTGAAGAAGTGCAATCAAGTATTAAACTCCATGTTTAACAGAATGATTAACTAAAGCGCCTTCAGCAGCAGATTTCAAAATTTGCTGTTCATTATTATCTTTTAAGTAATCTGTCAATTTGAACTGGGTACTAGAACACTAGAGCATTCTGGTGTTTATTTGTATTAACGCGTTTCTCTATATCTCCACTGCCTTTATTACTAATAGAAATAAATGTTGAATTCAATCAAACATTCAACTTCATTTTTATTACGACCTTCTTTAAAAAAGGATACTTCTTTGCAAGTATTTGATTAAAAAAACACTTTCTTTTAGACAAAGAAAAATCTATAATTTAGATTGCAAATTTGAAGTAAAAACCCAGACATTTTAATTTTGGAAAATATGAGAATAATACTCAAAAAAATTGTTAAAACAAAAAATTCGGACATTTTAACTTTCAAAAAAAAAATTTCATGACAAAACCGGAGGTCTGTTCATGAATGCCAACTATCTCAATTTTGGCAGATTTATGCCGATTTAAACCCATCAATCGGAATCCCTATTTTAAGAGAAAACTTTTGTTAAAATCCTGAATTCAAAAAATTATTTTTCTATTTGTTTAAAGTATAAATTTATTATTTTATAAAATTTTCTTCCAAACTCTAAAAAAACTTTTTTCCCAATCTCATCCAAAATGTTTTTCTTGAAATCTTAGCGCATCTTATATTTGAATGAAAAATATCATTCTAGTATTCAAGCAAAATTTGAAGTCAGAGTGTAAGTTTGGGTTAGAGTTTGCATTCCATTTCAAAGCTTCACATAAAGTTACCACAGTTCAAGTTGAAACTTAAAAACGACTCTCATTATCTCCAACTTTAAGGACGTAAAAAGTTCTAAATAAAGATCTAACTTAAACTTAATAACTTTAAGTTGCCTTGTTCTAACTTAAAGTAAAGTTTTTTTTGCAATTTTATATTCAAACACTAAAATATCTCTAATATAAAGTTTCTCACTTAGAAAACATCTCCAAATAAACGAGACACGCTATGATAATAAAACACGTGTCATATACACGCTCGTGAAGTCGGAAAAATTTTTGCTACTCCGAATTTATGATACTAGTGTGATGACATGTACCATATTTCAAGGCCAGTTGTAAAATGCTTGGATTTGGAGTGTGTTGTCTGGTAATAAATAATATTGGTATGTTCAATAGACAAATTTTTTTTTATAAATTATAAAAAAATGCCTCCTATAAAATTATTCAAATGTTAACGAAAACTAAAAAAAAAGGTTAAATTTAACCTTGTTCCGGGGAGCAGAGGTGGTCAATCTTTCCCTTTATAGTTAAAGTTCATGTGGACCATTCATTTGAAAAACGAATGAACACTTCATTACTTTAGTAATGACCTACATTTAAAAAAAAATCGTTTAACCCCTTTTTGTTCCTGTAGAAGTGTAGAGGAAAGTAGACGCACTCGAATTTTCAATGGAATTCAAAAGAGATCAATCAAAATCGATTGCTTTGCAAGAACGACCGTCTTTTTTATATACACAAAGGTACGCCTGTTCAACGAAAGAAATATTCTTCCGACCATTTCAAAAATGAATAGCAATAAAGATTATAAATCTTTTAATGTTATTAGATTATTAAAGTAAAAAACTATTCTAAAAATAGAAAAAAAGCCCATCCAAATTTTTATTGTTAAAGAGGGAGCGCTAAATGTCGTCTCATCTAAACTTTTGAATGTTGGCATATTAGATCCTCAAAGTACTATAAGATATTTATTATACACCCCTTCGTTTATCCAAAGCAACAAATTGAAAACTATAAGGACTTCAGGTACATTATTCAGTTATACGTTTACGCTAAAATCAACATTTCTAGATCAAATAAACGGGCATCTTTTAATTTGAAAATGAGACTAAATAAGATGACCTTCAAAAATTACTTAAAGCAAAAATTTTAAAATGTCAACCCTCTCTCTCACCACTCCATCAATCATCTTTAGTCAAACTCCATATCCTCGTCCTATACAATTTATTTTGAATTGGCATTATTCTTCAGCAGACAAATTTAACACAGCACTAATAGGGTTGAACCCCTGGTCTACACGCTTCCCCAACTTTTTTGTAAAAACCCTAGAACTAAACCTCAACAATAATGATTTAATTTAAATAAGTTTAAAATGAATCTTTTACCAGATAGCATTTACAAAAGATATGATTTCCGAAATATTTTCATGAACAAATGGATCTTCCAAATATTCTTTTACAATTGGCCTTCCTTTTTGTCCTCTGCTTTGTTTTAGCAGCTTATAATAGTTTATAAATCATTAAATACAAATTTAAATAACTTTATATATCAAGTATTATTTGTGTCAGTATAAAAGTAGTGATGCATAAACATGACAAGCACCAGCGAAAATTATCACAAAGGGTAGGAAATTATACTTTTATAACTCATCATGTTCCATTAAGATATAGGGAATAAATTGATCAGAATTTTGAGAATGCTTGTAAGAATCAATCTTTACTTGTTTGTTGTCTTGAATGAAAGATCCTGCATTGTAGAATTCCGGGTCTTCAATGCCTAAAGAAGATGAACGTGATAAAATATCTTCTAAGGAGGCATCTTTGTTCAAAGGCTTAGAGCATTTAAGTGGAGTCATAAATGTCATAGTGTAAAAACACATCGATGGTTCATTTATTCGCACTAATTTATTTTCTTTTCCACACATCATCTTGACACGAGTTTGTCGAGTCGGCCCATTCCAACAAGCCTGTCCATCGGTGAATGACATATAATAATACTTATCGCCTTCATCCTCCTTGAATTCACTAAACTTACCTATGAGAGTGTGACCTTGATGAACTGTATTGAAAGGACAAAACTTGTAC